>CM031620.1:59128410-59140910 GCA_018398815.1 Conus ventricosus | reverse complement strand
GATGATTTCTGATTTTCTACGCACTTTGCTACCTGTCTACCTGCGTGTCGACCCCCTTACAAACCTATCCGCCTTACCCATCTACCTACATATCCCCCACCCCCAACTAACCTCTTACCTACCCACGTATTATATACTCACCTGCCCACTTACCTGTCCTCCCACCAATCCGTTTGCCCACCTACTTATCCCTCCACCTAAACACGAACAAACATGTCCATCCACCCGCAGGCCTAGCTAGCCTTTTCCTCCCCACCTTGCTACATGTACACCCATCTGTCTACTTACCTAACCATCTACGTGCTCACCTATTCATTTACCTAGCCACCTGCCTGAGTACTCGTCTGTCTGCAAACCCACCCACCAACCTACCATCTTCCCTCCTATCTACCTACATGCCTTTAAAAGAACCTTCACCCATCTACCTGCATACAGAACCTAGCTATCAAGTCTTCCTGCATATCGTCCACCAGGTTTCCCCGTGCCTGCATACCCAGTGCCCCCAAGCTCACCCACCCGTCTCCATACCTCCCTGTTCACTTTTCCTACCCACCTACCTATGTGGGTATCCATCTACTTACTCACCCAGCCACCTATCCCCGCACCAATTTGCATATTGCCTGTCCATCTGCCTACTTCTCTATCCGTATTCCTACCTACATATCTGCCAAAACGCTATACCAACTGTCTAACCAATTTCTTATCCATCCACTACCTAGGTGTCTACCGTTTCAGTAAACTGTGCGCCTCTGCAAGCTCTTTCAACCAATCGCGAGAAAGTTTACAGGATTCAGCGAATCATGAAGCTCGACGTATACGTCAATGGTTAGAAATGACTGAGATATAAAATTAGAAAAAAACATGAATTTTAAACAATCTAGTTCAGCTTCCATTCGTTTCTTTGTGTTTTTTTTTTTGTTTGTTTTTGTTGTTGTTGTTTTTCCATATAAGCGAGAGGAGAATTGTCTGTAAAGGTTTGAGGTGTACTGGGGAAATGTTTTTTTGCTGTCACCGGGACCCGGTAGGTCCTGTGGACAGAGCTGTGGACGTGGGAATGTTGTCTGTCCTGTGGTGAGCAGAGTTCGACGAGTGCACTACGGGCTTCTCGGAGTGTGACCCCCAGGCGCAGTGCGAGGACGACGACGAGGGCTACACCTGCACCTGCCCCGAGGGATGGCAGGGGAAGATCGCCGACAGCAAGCACAACTCCGACCTCCCCATGGCCAACGGCCGCCAGTGCATCGGTCAGTGCGGGGGAGAAAGAGGAGGAGGGGTGGGGGTTGGGGGTGCGGAAGAGTAGGAGGATGAAGAAGCAGGAGTGTGTGTGTGTGTGTGTGTGTGTGTGTGTGTGTTGTGTGCGTGCGTGTGTGTGTGTGTGTGTGTGTGTGTGTGTGTGTGTGTGTGTGTTAGTGACACACACACACACACACACACACACACACACACACACACACACACACACACACACGCACACACACACACGCACACACACACACACACACGCACACACACACACACACACACACACACACGCACACACACACACACACACACACACACACACACACACACACACACGCACACGCACGATCCAACTACTCTCTTCACCCCTCTTTGCTAGACTATCACATTCCGTCTAATTGCCATTCGACGTTGACGTGAAGATCCTGTGCGTGGGTTTTTTTCCTGTTCGTCCTTGTACTTGTCTGACTATGTTCAAGTTTTAAAGGCTATGCCAGTCTTGAATAAATGTTAATTTCTATTTGTTCATTTCTCCAGTTCTTGTTTCTGTGTAGATGTGTTCGGTACAGAGTATATGAGCAAGCTTGGAACATCCTTTTTGGGGATGTTTCGTTGTTTGTTCTGTGTGGTGTCATGTCTGCTAGGCGATTCGGCGTCGTGAGCAGCATTCCTTTGGAGTTATGTTTTCTTGTGGGAGCAAGAGTTACCCTGCTTGTTAATTGTTTACTGCTCGCTGCCTCATTTCATATTCACTAAAGGCTAGTCGCTTTGCACATTCATCGCACGTTGCTAAGGCAGCCACAAAGAGTCCATCTTGCACATTTTGATGACGTGGCAATGCATGCTGATAACTGTGAGAGTACATGTCAGTGATGTTACCAGTACATATAGAAAAAACTGTGAATGTACATTTCAATGACGTTGCTAACACATGCAGATGACGATGATTGTCCTTTTCAGTAGAAATGCTAACATATAGAGATGACGATGATTGCCCATGTCAATGGCATTGCTAACACATGCAGATGACGATGATCGTCCTTTTCAGTAGAAATGCTAACATATAGAGATGACGATGATTGCCCATGTCAATGGCATTGCTAACACATGCAGATGACGATGATTGTCCTTTTCAGTAGAAATGCTAACATATAGAGATGACGATGATTGCCCATGTCAATGGCATTGCTAACACATGCAGATGACGATGATTGTCCTTTTCAGTAGAAATGCTAACATATAGAGATGACGATGATTGCCCATGTCAATGGCATTGCTAACACATGCAGATGACGATGATTGTCCTTTTCAGTAGAAATGCTAACATATAGAGATGACGATGATTGCCCATGTCAATGGCATTGCTAACACATGCAGATGACGATGATTGTCCTTTTCAGTAGAAATGCTAACATATAGAGATGACGATGATTGCCCATGTCAATAACGTTGCTAATACGTGGAGCTGAAGGTGATTGCACATGTCAATGGCATTGCTAACACATGCAGATGACGATGATTGCACATGTCAATGACATTGCTAGCACACGCAGATGACGATAATCGCACATGTCAATGGCATTGCTAGCACACGCAGATGACGATGATTGCACATGTCAATGACATTGCTAGTACACGCAGATGACGATGATTGCACATGTCAATGGCATTGCTAATGCACACAGATGACAATGATTGCCCATGTCAATGGCATTGCTAATACACACAGATGACAATGATTGCACGTGTCGGTTGCATTCCTGATAGTGCAGATGACGATGATTGCCCTTTTGAAGAGCATTGCTAATACACGCAGATGACAGTGATTGCATGTTTCAATGGCCTCGCTAATGCACGCAGATGACAATGAGTGTACGCTGACCAATCAGTGTGAGGATCACAATTCCGATTGCTTCAACACGCCGGGTCATACCATTGCAACTGTCACTCCGGGTTCAGACACCCCAACGGGAAAAGTTCAAATGCGAAGGTAAGGCATTCCTATGGGGCAACAGATTTTGGTTTGTTTGTTGTTGTTTTTTTTCCATGCTCATTCCTGTTCAAGAGCATCCTTCCGGCCAAGATCGAGTAAATTTAGCTGTGGACAATGTCAGAAAATGTTTTCAGATGCTGAAGGAACACACACAGTGTCAGTAAGCTCGGAGTAAATCAGCTGTACAATTTGAAGGAAGAAGCTCCAGAATTGAAGGAGGAGGTATGAACGGAATTCTTTCCGTTTCTTCCCATTTATGGAAGTATTTCCGGACACACCGAGTGAGAAGCTTTGATAGTTAAAATCGGTAAATAAATGAAGAAATGAATAAACAAATAAATGAATAAATAAATAAATGAATGAATACATACATAAATACATACATACAATAAATGAATAAATGAAATCGGGGTGGTTTGAAAGGGAAGCTTTCGAAATTTCAAAGTTCAAGACCACCTTGTTTGTTTTTAATGTCGCCAGAGGGTGTGTTTTCACCCGCCTGCATCATTTGGTGTGTGTTTCATCGCCCGTCTATCAGCAAGATTGCGCAGACTGTGGAACGGATTGTGGCCAAATGTAATGGAAAGGAGGAGTGTGGCCGTATAATTTCTTTTTTATTTCATTTATTTTTTGTTTTTTGTTTTTTGGCGGATCGGATCCGGATGAAACGGCAGATCCAGAATTGGATCACCAAGATTGTAACTACGTTTCCCCTTGGACATGAACAATGTGTACTCACAGTCTGCGATTTGATAAATATCTATAGAGCCTTGTGTTTCCACGGAATCTAAACACTCTTTAGGGACAGAAATGGCTAGTTCCGGGGGAAAAAAATCCATATTCCAATTTAAATTCACGCATGAGAAGTAACTATTATTCTAGTCTCTATTAACTATTACATTACAGGTGGGGAGAGGGGGGGGGGGGGACTTTACGCATAAACCGACTTCCTCACAGAATGGTAAAAAAACAAAAAAACAAAAAACGAGTGAAGTAAATGTACGGAAGCCCACCTACCAACTTAATTCTTCTCTCGTGTTGCGTGTGTGTGTGTGTTTTAAAAAACAACCATTTATATTGAGGAGAGGAGGGTTGGGGGAAGGGTGGGAGGAGGGAGGAGGAGGAGGAGGGTCATACAGTTTGGTGCCAGTGGAGGAATCGTTCTCCCCTGGCGGAGGTCTGCGATCTCAGAGGTCTTTGTTTATTCTTTGTGCTGTTGTTGATTTGTTTTTGTTGTTGTTGTTGTTGTTCTATACAGACATTGATGAGTGCAAGGAAAAGAGCCACACGTGCGATGAGAACGCCAGCTGTCACAACACGTACGGCTCCCATCGCTGCCGCTGCAAGAAGGGTTACCGGGGTCTGGACAGAAAGGCGACTGTGCACGTGAGTTACTGGCGGCGTTGAAGGCTGGGCAACACACACACACACACTCACACACA
The DNA here is from genome assembly GCA_018398815.1 of Conus ventricosus. Lineage (NCBI taxonomy): Eukaryota > Metazoa > Mollusca > Gastropoda > Neogastropoda > Conidae > Conus > Conus ventricosus. The sequence continues at coordinate 59,136,233 of CM031620.1, read as the reverse complement.
CACACACACACACACACACACACATACACACACACACACACACCCCGCCGCCCCCCCCCCCCCCCCCCCCCCCCCCACCACCGCCTTAATTTGCCACCTCCGGATGAAAAGATAAAACAAGACATTCCTCGAAAAACGTTTGAATGTAACCCAGAAATAACCGTTACAAAAGCCACGTGGTTATCAGAGACTGCATGATGAACAGTTGGTTTCCACTCCGGACAGTATTTGTAGCATGACTATCTGCCCGCCAGATCACCATGTTATCAGCCAGACTGGAACAAAGACAAGGGGTGAGCCGCAGAGTCGGAACATCCATGAACGACAAAGCAAAAAGGTCCCACGGATAAAACGTGCAGGTGACGTGCCATGTGTTACGTCCTGAAAGTGTCTACCGCCTGGATGAACACAATGGCCGTGTTGTGACTGGCCCCCAGAGAGAGCGAGCGAGTTACTACATCACTGGATCACAGATGGCGTGCTTCTCAACACGCATCCAATGCGCACTATTGTAGGCGGATTTGCCCACTTGAGGGCGTGTGACTACGGCGTACCGCTAGCATCAAAAGGTCTCGGAGTAAAATGTCAACATGCAAGAGTAGCTGTTCACCAGCATTGGTGTTCATCAAGATTTGGGCTCTGACGGAGCGCCACATAAAAGGTCTCATCTGAATAACATGTGGGCTTCTTCACGAGATAGCGTTGAGCAAAGGATCCGATCGAAATACTCACATGTTTGCTGTGATCAATCGTTTCACTGTAGGTGTCTTTCTTGTGGCAAAACTCCTTAATGATTGGGGTCGAAACGCGTCCTGTTTTGTCTTGTCATTTGTTTTGTCTCTTTCGTTGGGCGGAACAGCAAACCTTCTTTAACAGTAAACCTTCTTTAACAGTAAACCTTCTTTAACAGTAAACCTTCTTTAACAGCGAACCTTTAACAGTAAACCTTTAACAGTAAACCTTTAACAGCAAACCTTTAACAGTAAACCTTTAACAGTAAACCTTCTTTAACAGTAAACCTTCTTTAACAGCAAACCTTTAACAGCAAACCTTTAACAGCAAACCTTCTTTAACAGCAAACCTTTAACAGCAAACCTTCTTTAACAGCAAACCTTTAACAGCAAACGTTCTTTAACAGCAAACCTTCTTTAACAGTAAACCTTCTTTTAACGTTGGTTTCACTCTCCGCCTGCGGTCAGCTCACTCTGAAACCAGCCGTCTTGGTCATCGTTGGGCCACTGCGGTCGCCCTCTGTGGCGGAGTAATCATGGTGAATGGTTTCTGTGGTTCACCTTGTCATTAGTTCGCTGCCCCTTCAACACACACCTAAACAAGACATGAAGATTATGTTCCGCTGCATTTGGCATTCGTTTCCTTTTGAATTTGTGTCCGTTTGTTGTACATGTCTCACCTTCTGTGTTCTCTCGGTGAGATTGTTCCACGGCACTCATTCGACTTCCACACACACACACGCACACACACACGCACGCGCGCGCACACACACACACACACACACACACACACACACACACACACACACACACATACACACACACACACACGCACAGCCACAACCAGGAAGTCCTCTTGCAACCTGGGCACCGACAGCTCCTAGGGAGCAGTCACGATGAGACAGCCCGTCAGGGTTCAGACGCTCCGTGGTGTTCGGTGTTGCCTGTGCACGTGCTGCCTGTGCACGTGCTGCCAGTTCACGCGCAACGTGGCAGGGCGTAGCAAACTAGACCCCCCCCCCCCCCCCCCCCCCCCCCCCTACTTGGCGAAAAAAAAAAGAAGAAAGATGATAATTGCCTAACTGGGCCATCTTTCAGTAGAACCAAAATATCGCTGCTTTGGGAAGATGACACGCCAAGCGTTGGAGGGTAGGGTGGGGGGGGGGGGGGGGGGGGGAGAGAGGGAGCGTGATGCAGCGATCAGCAGAAAGACGTGTCAGGAAAGAACCAGACACCAGAAAGATCGTTTTCCCCTGACTGACGTTGGTGATGGGGACAAAATGGCTCCTGTCTGTACTTTTGACTCTTCTCGTTCACCATCTCCTCCGTCTCCAGGGCGTTTTCAGCCAGTGCAGCTAACAAACTCTTACTGAAAATGAAGGCGTGGTAACGTGCATGTTGTTTGAGTTTCGAAAGTTTGTGGAAGAAGAAGTCATGCATGAATTAAAGAGCATTCATACATTCAAACGCTTATCTGGCAAGTTCACCGTTATTAGATTCTAATGGCAACACGGAACGTGGGGTTTATTTTGTTTTGAAAAGTGCATGACAAAAGGGATTTGATCTCTGTGTGTGTGTGTGTACGTGTGCGTGTGTGTGTGAGTGTGTGTGTGTGTGTGTGTGTGTGTGTGTGTGTGTGTGTGTGTGTGTGTGCGTGCGTGTGTGTGTGTGCGTGCGTGTGCGTATGTGTGTGTGTGTGTGTGTGTGTGTGTGTGTTTATGTATGTGTGTGTGTTTGTTGTTCGTGTTTATGTGTGTGTGTGTGTGTGTGTGTGTTTGTGTGTGTGCATGTATGTATGCGTGTGTGCATGTGTGTGCGTGTGTGTATGTGTGTGCATGTGTTTGTGTGTATGTGTGTGTTATTTGTGTTTATGTATGTGTGTGTTATTTGTGTTTATGGTTGTGTGTGCGCGCGCGTGTGTGTGTGTGTGTGTGTGTGTCGCGCGCCGTGTGTGTGTGTGTGTGCGCGCGCGCCGTGTGTGTGTGTGTGTGTGTGTGTGTGTGTGTGTGCGCGTGCGTGCGTGCGTGCGTGCGCGCGCGCGCGCGCGCTCGTCTTCGCGCGCGTGGTGGTGTGCCCACGTGCACCCACAGACTCGGCAGTTCTCAATCTGAATGCATGAATCACGTGTCTTCGTTTCGCTTCGTTTCGCGAGCAGCCGTGGGCCAGTGCCGGTGCTTCGGGGATCCGCACTGCGAGAGCTTCGACGGGAAGTGGAACCACTACCAGGGAGTGTGCTCCTACACGCTGGCGGCCAACGACTGCGACAACACGACCAGCGACAAGCAGTTCCGCGTCACCACCAAGAACTGGGACAGGGGCCTGGACCTGAAAGGCCACTACGCCTGGGTGAAGGAGGTGGAGGTGGTGGCGCACGGCAAGGTGGGAGGAACGCTTGTGGCAGCGCCGGGCTCTTCTGCCCTTCCTCGCCCGTTCTGTTCCCCTCGGTCGTTCCCTACTCCTAGGCTTTCTTTTTCTTTTCTCTGTCCGTCGGTCGGTCGGTCGGTCTCTCACTTTCTGTCTCTGTCTCTCCCTCAATCTCTCACTCGCGCTTTCACTGTATGTCTCTGTCTCTGTCTCTCTCCATCTCTCTCTCTCTCTCCTCTCTCTCTCTCTCTCTCTCTCTCTCTCTCTCTCTCTCTGTCTGTCTGTCTCTCTCTCCGTCTGTCTCTGTCTGTCTGTCTGTCTCTTTCTGTCTGTCTGTCTGTCTGTCTCTCTCTCTCTCTCTCTCTCTCTCTCTCTCTCTCTCTCTCTCTCTCTCTCTCTCTCTGTCTCTCTTCTGTTGTCCATTGACGTGCACATCACATTCATTCACAAGTGCACACGCACGCACGCGCGCACACACACACACACACACACACACACACACACACACACACACACACACACACACACACACAACACACACGTGCACGCACGAAGTTCGTTCACGTAAGGACCTTTATGCAGTCACACGTTGAGAATCACTTCCATTCATATAATTGTAAAAGCACGTGTGTACGCTCGTCCACACGACATCAGTGCAAGCAAACATTGGAAAATGACTTTGGAAATTCAAAAGTAATCGCTTTGAGGAAAAGAGACCGGAATGATGAAGTTTGTGTGTGTGCGTGCGCGCGTGCGTGCGTGCATGTGTGTATGTGGGTGTGTGTGCGTGCGTGCGTGTGTGTATGTGTGTGTGCGTGCGTGCGTGTGTGTGTGCATGCGTGCGCGCGCGCGTTTGTGTGTGTGTGCATATACGTGTGTGTGTGTGTGTGTGTGTGTGTGTGTGTGTGTGGATCACACAGACGATCGTACTCGGTCAAGATCTGAAGTTCACGGTCAACGGCAAGAAAAAGAAATCGTACAAACACGTCGTGAACAACGCTGTTGTTCTCCGTGTCAACGTCATCGGCTTCCAAGTGGTCAGTATAGCGCCAGTAGTAGTGGCATTAGCAGTACCACCAGCTTCAGCAGCAGTAGTAGCAGCAGCTACAGCAATAGTCATAGTATCATGTGGAGCAGAAGCACCAACAAAACAGCTGCAGCGGCAGCAGTGGTTGTGGGAGTAAAGGTGGTAGTAGTTGTTTTGGTGGTGGTGGTGATGGTGGCAACAGCAGCAGCGGTTGTAGTGGTAAAAGCCGTAGTCGTTATTGTTCTGGTGATTGTGATAACAGCAGCAGTAGTTGCAGTGGTAAAAGTAGTAGACGTTGATTTTATGATGGTGGTGATGGCAATAGCAGCCGGGGGGAGGGGGGGGGGGTGAGAGGTTACTTGGAATCAGACACGGTAACATTAGTCAATGTTCGCGTCTTTCAAAATGGAAATGCAGGCGCACGGAATGTGACCTTTTTTTTTAAATTATTTCTCACTGTTCCTTCTTTCTTGTTTGAACATACGGATTGTTCAGCCGCTGACAGTGTCTTCGTGAGATACAGCGACCATTTATGAATGAGGTTAGAGTGTGGGTATCAACAACTGTGAGTACAGGAAGTATATTGCTCAGATGCTTGTCTCAAAAGCCGCGGTGAAGACGACAGATGTTCTCAACGTTCAGGAACTCGGATGTGCCCCATAACAGTGGTGTTGGGCAGAATGAGCACAGCTTGAACGTGCTGATCACAAAACATTGAATGAAAAGGGCAGACTATCATTTCCAGTGATGTCAGAGGAAAGTTTGGGGGAGGTTTTTCTTTCGGTTGTTTGTTTGAGAAAAGAAAAACGGCAGATTTAATCGTTGAGAGTTTTTTTAAAATCCACTCTCACCCCCAACCCAACCCCTCTTTTAAAAAAATCCGTTTTTACAGAAAACGGTCACTTTGGTCTTGTCAGTATGTGGGACTACTTTTCGCATGCATTATTCAACATGCCGATTTGATTCTGTAAACAATTGTAAAGGTTCGATATAAGAGACATTTTTTTGCAAACTAAAGGTACATTTCCTCCAAACTAGACAGAAACGGAATTCCGTAGACTCTGTCACTGATGACCTCCAAGGATATTTCATGTGTAAACCAAAGGATTAGCAACGGGCTTGCAGTCAAACCCTGTCTAACGCTTGGAGAACAGGCAAAGAACTCGGTGACCTGTGTCTTTTACATGCGTACAAGAAGCGATAGCATTATGCATGGCGAACAAATGTATTACTTTGAATCAAAATACTACGACTGACACACAGCTGAGTCAAAAGTTTTCGCCAAAACGACAGCACAACCATAACAGTAACCTCTCTGTTAAACACATTTGAAAAGTTGTTGATAACGCACCGCCACCCCCACCCCCCCAAAAAAAAACAAAAAAAAAACAAACAAACAAACAAAACCGTAGACAAGCGAATCACCAAGAATCTTGTGATTCCTTTGTCTGCGTTATTATAGCGGTGCGTTATCTAGTAATTCGTTTGTCTACGTTATTTTGGCGGTGCGTTATCTAGTGATTCGTTTGTCTACGTTATTTTGGCGGTGCATTATCTAGTCATTCGTTTGTCTACGTTATTATAGCGGTGCGTTATCTAGTGATTCGTTTGTCTTACGTTATTTTGGCGGTGCATTATCTAGTCATTCGTTTGTCTACGTTATTATAGCGGTGCGTTATCTAGTGATTCATTTGTCTTACGTTATTTTGGCGGTGCATTATCTAGTCATTCGTTTGTCTACGTTATTTTAGCGGCGCGTTATCAATAATGGTTCAAATTTGTTTAGATTTCCGCCTACAGTCGCCTCACTCAGCGACGAGACCTTCTCTCTGTGAAATGTGTTTCAACCACAGCGTTAAAGAAGTGTCCAAGCTTTAAGCTGTTCCGGGGTATCCATTGTCCGGATCCAGTTTGTGACTCTGTCGTTTGTTCGCATTCTCCCATCCGTTCACCAAAATACTCCGTGAGGTTTTCCGCATTCTTGAGTCCGTTCCCAAAGTTTGTGTGCTTTGCGGTTTGTTGGTGGGTTATTGTTTTGTTTGTTTTTTTATGTTGGTGTCGGTTTCAGTTTCAGTTTCGTCAAGGAGGCGTCACTGCGTGCGGCGGATTAGTCCATTTACGCTACACCACATCCGCTAAGTTTTGAGACCACACTGCGCATGATTTAAAGCTGATGGATAACTGAATTAACAACTAAGATGAGAGAATTTAAGAAGAGGGTCTTGTGGCTACGACTTGGCAGATGTCTGACGTACGCATTAGCCCAACGCGCTGGTACTGGTTGTGCCATTTTTATCATTGTACGTGTGTGTAGTGAATGTACACATGTGTGTGTGTGTGTGTGTGTGTTGATGTTTGGGCACGGGCCCATGTGTGTGCGCGAGCGCATGTGTGTGTTCATGATGAGCGTGTAAGCGTATGCATGAGATAGAGAGAGAGAGAGAGAGAGAGAGAGAGAGAGAGGGGTTGTGTGTGTGTGTGTGTGTGTGTGTGTGTGTGTGTGTGTGTGTGTGTGTGTGTGTGTTGGTATCATTTCATAGCACAGTTCGATCCAATGTCATTGCTGTGATCAAAATGGACTAAAGAAAAAGACTGTCCACGCTGCGGACAGGAACTGTACACGGACTTTGGTCTGGAGGTGATATCAGACGGCAACGACCAGGTGACGGTCATCTTGCCCACCAGCTTCAGCAATTCCACGTGCGGACTGTGCGGCAACTACAACGACAAACCCTCCGACGACTGGATCGTTGGGCCCAAGTGCCCTGCCCTTGAGGGTACTCAGGTAAGGGAGTGCGTTGTTCGTAGTGGTTTGGGTCATGTGTCTTTGGCGAGCCGGCTGAAAGAAAGGTATCGAAGCGTGCTGTAAAAGATCGTCTGTATGGGTGCCTCTGACTCGTTTTCTGAATTGTCCCCGACTAAGTCTCTCTCTCTCTCTCTCTCTCTCTCTCTCTCTCTCTCTCTCTCTCTCTCTCTCTCTCTCTCTCTCTCTCTATCTCTCTCTCTCTCTCTCTCTCACCCCCTCTCTCTCTCTCTCTCTCTCTCTCTCTCTCGCTCTCTCCCTCTCTCTCTGTCACGCATTGATCAATACAAAACAAGCCTAGTTTTCTCAGGACCACTCTCTCTCTCTCTCTCTCTCTCTCTCTCTCTCTCTCTCTCTCTCTCTCTCTCTCTCGCTCTCTCCCTCTCTCTCTGTCACGCATTGATCAATACAAAACAAGCCTAGCTTTCTCAGGACCTCTCTCTCTCTCTCTCTCTCTCTCTCTCTCTCTCTCTCTCTCTCTCTCTCTCTCTCTCTCTCTCTCAAAACAAGCCTAGCTTACTCAGGACCATATATCTGGAACTCAGGTCTACCCAGTCTACAAAATACGAATGCGTGCAAAACTTTTCAAGAAACATTTACACGAATGTCTTGTCTCAATACTTTGATTATCAGATTAAAAAAAATTAGCGTCCATACGCAAAGTCCTCAGTAAACCATACTTTTTGAATACACCATCTAAACATGTAACCTACTCCATTAAATCTCTCATCCCCACTCCCATTCTGTCTACCATCCCTCCTCTCCTCCCCCTCCCTACCATTCCCCCCCTCCCTCCTCCGACCTACAGCCCTGATGTGGCCCTTTGCGGTCGGCTGGGCTATAAGCAACATTATCTTACTTATCTCCTCCGACCTCTCTCTCTCTCTCTCTCTCTCTC
>CM031620.1:59095910-59123410 GCA_018398815.1 Conus ventricosus | reverse complement strand
ATGACTAAGATGAGATGTTTTAAGACGAGGGTCTCGTAGTTGAGACTTGCACATACTAGCCCAACGCGCTGGTCAGACCTTAGGTGCCTACCTAACATTGTCTTCGCCACTATCATCATTGGATGTGTTTGTTTGCATGAGTCTGCACGTGTGTGTGTGTGTGGTGTGTGTGTGTGTGTGTGTGTGTGTGTGTGTGTGTGTGTGTGTGTGTGCATGGAAGGGTGGGGTCGAGCCCATGTGTTTGCCAGTGCATGCAGTGTGTGTGCTTGTGTGTTGCGTGCGCGCGTGTGTGTGTGTGTATGTCTGTGTGAGCGCGCGCGCGTGTGTTTATGTGTATGTGTGTGCATCCCTTTTCATTTTTCAGATAGATAGATTGTGTGTGTGTGTGTGTGTGTGTGTGTGTGTGTGTGTGTGTGTGTGTGTGTGTGTGTCGGGAAGGCGATCGCCAAACCTTGTTAACTTTATCGCAATCAGTGAACGCATAGTATGGCGTTCACCTGTTGTGTCACTCACCCAGTTCAATCCACCCTTGCCCTTTCCCTCCCCTCCTCACAGCGAAAGCATGCAACAAGAAATAGGAGCTCGATGAAACAATCATTTCTGTTTGAATGAAAGCCCAGTGCATATATAATCAGAGGGAAGTAAATAACCGCGAGAGCGGCGCTTCCCCAAATCTGTCCTATATCTATCCACATTTCACACCCTCCCTCTCCTCCGCCCCCACTTCCTACCCCCCCCCCCCCCCTCCCCTCTACCATCTCTCTCGTTTTTTGTTGTTGTTTTTGCTGTCTTCTACACCTAGTCGGTTGCGTTACTCTATGCTGCACATCGCAGCCCCAACCCCCACTCCAACCACACACACACAACCACACCGAGAACTGTCCTTTCGCAACATTATCTCTGGCATTCTGCAGGCAGCGATGTGGTCGTCGTGAGGCAGCTCACCACAGGAGACCCCGCGCAGAGTTTCCCAAACCAGCTTACAGCCAGATCCGCTGTGTCGAGTCACACATGTTTTCTTGATCGAAAAAAAAATACATCTTTTTTTAAATTTTAAATATCCGCTAAATAACATTGACAAACGAATCACAAGACAAAACACGACGCGTTTCAACCTCTTAGGTCTTCTTCAGGCAAGATAAACACTCAGGATAACGAAAATGTAACACCCCTCTTCTTGCGCCGAATTGGACAAGATAAGTGACTGCTCGTTCTTCGTTTTCGTCATCCTGAGAGTTGCCTGAAGAAGACCTAAGAGGTCGAAACGTGGCGTGTTTTGTCTTGTGATTCGTTTGCCCGTGTCGCTTCGGCGGAGATGTGTTTCAAACACTTTTTTAAAGATTTGTTTAGATTTCCACCTGCAGTCGCGCAACTGGTTAAAAAAAAAAAAAAAAAAAACTTAATTGATAAATAAAAATGTAAAAAAGACGCCAACCCGCCCATTCACGTACTTTCTGTTCCACTACAGTGAAGGACTGCAACGAGAACGAGGAGTTTAAGGTGTGTGGCCCTGACTCGGAGCCGACGTGTCTGTCGCCGGACCCCGTGCCGATCGACCAGTGCCGGGAGAACTGCTACTGCAAGGAGGGCTTCGTCAGGCAGGGTGAAGGCTGCGTCAAGGCCGAAGACTGCGGCTGTCTCTATGACGACGACGTGATGGCGGTGCGTTGTGTGTGGTGTGTGTGTGTGTGTGTGTGTGTGTGTGTGTGTGTGTTGTCAGTGTGTGTTGTGTATGTGTGTGTGTGTGTTGTGTTGTGTTTGTGTTGTGTTGTGTGTGTGTTGTGTGTGTGTGTGTGTGTGTGTGTGTGTGTGTGTGTGTGTGTGTGTGTGTGCGTGCACGCCCGCGATTACGTACAGGAGTATGCTTTTGTATTTGTTTGCTCGAACATATTGATCAATCCGTTTATCCTGAAAACTGAAAATGTATTGATTTTTCAACAACAACAACAAAAGAAATCTGACACCCCCAGTTCAACACGTGCCGTAATGAAGGATTAATTTGAGTGACTTTAGCCCTTAAAAAAGAAAAAAAAGAAGTTCATTAAACGGTATAGGCCTTGAGTACAGTCTGAAACTGACTCTGGGCGTTGTTGTACAGATTTGTTCAAAATGTCACTTTTTTTTTTGTCTGTCGAACGACAGTTCTTTGATTTCATCGGTGGAAATGGCGAAGCGGCCACCCTCCAACTCTGTTGTGACAATACTGGCGAACAAGACCTTTTTTTTTTTTAATCACCCTGAGGCGGCACCGGTTAAAAAATTTCGATTCCCCACATCTGATTTCATGTATCAAGTGAGGTGCGTTCGTTGGGAAGTATGAGACTGACGTTTCCGTGTTGTTGTTGTTGTTGTTGTTGTTTTAGAGTGTGCTTTTGATTTTTTTTCTATGTATGACCTTTTCGTCTTTCTCTCTCTCTCGCTCTCTCGTCTCTCTCTCTTTCTCTCGCTCTCTCTCTCTCTCTTCTCTCTTCTCTCTTCGCTCTCTCTCGTCTCTCTCGCTCTCTCTCTCTCTCTCTCTCTCTCTCTCTCTTCTCTCTCTCACTTTTCTCTCGCTCTCGCTCTCTCTCTCTCTCTCTCTCTCTCTCTCTCTCTCTCTGTACGTTTCGCTTTCTGTTTGCCTTGGAGAGTAAAGCAACACAGGGATACCGGTTTTGTACAGATCGGGGACTCGCAGCTGGTGGAGAACTGCACCAAGACGGTGACGTGTTCCGATCACGAGAAGCTGGATGAGGCCGCTCACCACTGTCAGTCCAATGAGCGATGTGTCACGGACGAACAGGGCATCATGGTCTGCCAAGGTAACGTCGTGCACCCTTCACGGGCACGGGGCACTTTGGGCACGCTCGCATAACAGGACAAGAGCACGTGCTTGCAGCAGACAGGCAGGTTCAGCAAACATCGTGTCATGGGGACACGGACCTTCGGGAATGCGCTTCACGCGAATAGAGAACATTAGCATTCACTTCATCAGAACAGAGAATCATAGGCGTCACTTCACAGAACAGAGAATCATAGCCGCTCACTTCACACGAACAGAGAATCATAGGCGTTCGACTTCACACGAACAGAGAATCATGGCGTTCACTTCACACGACAGGAGAATCATAGGCGTTCACTTCACAACGAACATTTAGACGTGCATGTCACAGGTAACGACATTGAAGGCGATGCACTTCATGGGGATAGGAACTTTAGACATGCACTTCATGGGGATAGGAAACTTAAGACATGCACTTCATGGGGATAGGAAACTTAAGACATGCACTTCATGGGGATAGGACACTTTAGACATGCACTTCATGGGGATAGGGAACTTGAGACACGCACTTCAAGGGGGATAGGGAATTTTAGACACGCACTTCATGGGGATAGCACACTTTAGACATGCACTTCATGGGGATAGGAAACTTTAGACATGCACTTCATGGGGATAGGAAACTTTAGACATGCACTTCATGGGATAGGAAACATAAGGCATGCACTTCAAGGGAATAGGGAACTTTACACATGCACTTCAAGGGAATAGGGAACTTTAGACATGCACTTCAAGGGAATAGGGAACTTTAGACATGCACTTCATGGGGATAGGACACTTTAGACATGCACTTCATGGGGATAGGAAACTTAAGACATGCACTTCATGGGGATAGGAAACTTAAGACATGCACTTCATGGGGATAGGACACTTTAGACATGCACTTCATGGGTATAGGAAACTTAAGACATGCACTTCATGGGGATAGGACACTTTAGACATGCACTTCATGGGGATAGGACACTTTAGACATGCACTTCATGGGGATAGGACACTTTAGACATGCACTTCATGGGGATAGGACACTTTAGACACGCACTTCATGGGGATAGGAAACTTAAGACATGCACTTCATGGGGATAGGACACTTTAGACATGCACTTCATGGGGATAGGACACTTTAGACATGCACTTCATGGGAATGGGAAACTTTAGACATGCACTTCATGGGGATAGGAAACTTAAGACATGCAATTCATGGGGATAGGAAACTTTAGACATGCACTTCATGGGGATAGGAAACTTAAGACATGCACTTCAAGGGGATAGGAAACTTTAGACATGCACTTCATGGGGATAGGAAACTTTAGACATGCACTTCATGGGGATAGGAAACTTTAGACATGCACTTCATGGGGATAGGAAACATAAGGCATGCACTTCAAGGGAATAGGGAACTTTAGACATGCACTTCAAGGGAATAGGGAACTTTAGACATGCACTTCAAGGGAATAGGGAACTTTAGACATGCACTTCATGGGGATAGGACACTTTAGACATGCACTTCATGGGGATAGGAAACTTTAGACATGCACTTCATGGGGATAGGAAACTTAAGACATGCACTTCATGGGGATAGGACACTTTAGACATGCACTTCATGGGGATAGGAAACTTAAGACATGCACTTCATGGGGATAGGACACTTTAGACATGCACTTCATGGGGATAGGACACTTTAGACATGCACTTCATGGGGATAGGACACTTTAGACAAGCACTTCATGGGGATAGGACACTTTAGACATGCACTTCATGGGGATAGGACACTTTAGACATGCACTTCATGGGGATAGGACACTTTAGACATGCACTTCATGGGGATAGCACACTTTAGACATGCACTTCATGGGGATGGGACACTTTAGACATGCACTTCATTGGGATAGGAAACTTAAGACATGCACTTCATGGGGATAGGAAACTTTAGACATGCACTTCATGGGGATAGGAAACTTAAGACATGCACTTCAAGGGGATAGGAAACTTTAGACATGCACTTCATGGGGATAGGAAACTTTAGACATGCACTTCATGGGATAGGAAACTTTAGACATGCACTTCATGGGGATAGGAAACTTAAGACACGCACTTCATGGGGATAGGACACTTTAGACACGCACTTCATGGGGATAGGAAACTTAAGACATGCACTTCATGGGGATGGGAAACTTTAGACATGCACTTCATGGGGATAGGAAACTTAAGACATGCACTTCATGGGGATGGGAAACTTTAGACATGCACTTCATGGGGACAGGAAACTTTAGACATGCACTTCATGGGGACAGGAAACTTAAGACATGCACATTACGAGGACAGGGAACTTGGGTCATGCAATTCAAGGTGAAAGGAAACTTAGGTACGCGCTTAACATGGATAGGGAACTTTAGAAATGCACCCGACGGGAATGGGAAATGCACTTTACGGGGCTATCAGACGTGTACTTTACGGATACTATCGGGAGCTTTTGGCACTCACGTCACGGGGATATGAATCTTTATACATGCATTACACGGGCTTAGTGAACGTCAGGTACACACTTCACGGGGATATGAATCTTTATACATGCATTACACGGGCTTAGTGAACGTCAGGTACACACTTCACGGGGATATGAATCTTTATACATGCATTACACGGGCTTAGTGAACGTCAGGTACACACTTCACGGGGATATGAATCTTTATACATGCATTACACGGGCTTAGTGAACGTCAGGTACACACTTCACGGGGATATGAATCTTTATACATGCATTACACGGGCTTAGTGAACGTCGGGTACACACTTCACGGGATATGAATCTTTATACATGCATTACACGGGCTTAGTGAACGTCAGGTGCACACTTCACGGGAACGAACGACTTTAGACGTGAAAAAATCAACAACTTCAGCATGCTGTTGACGGGGGACTGGACACTTTTGGCATGCACTTCACGGTGATATCAAATGGTATGCATGCACTTCACGGTGATATCAAATGGTATGCATGCACTTCACGGTGATATCAAATGGTATGCATGCACTTCACGGTGATATCAAATGGTATGCATGCACTTCACGGTGATATCAAATGGTATGCATGCACTTCACAGTGATATCAAATGGTATGCATGCACTTCACGGTGATATCAAATGGTATGCATGCACTTCACGGTGATATCAAATGGTATGCATGCACTTCACGGTGATACCAAATGGTATGCATGCACTTCACGGTGATATCAAATGGTATGCATGCACTTCACAGTGATATGAAATGGTATGCATGCACTTCACGGTGATATCAAATGGCGTACATGCACTTCGTGGTCACATCATGGGGATAGGGAACTTTAAGCATTCATATCATGGGGATAGGGAACACTAGGCATTCACGTTGTGGGGATAGGAAACTTTAGGCATTCACATCGTGGGGATGTGGAACTTTAGGCATTCACGTTGTGGGGCTAGGGAACTTTAGGCATTCACATCATGGGGATAGGGAACTTTAGGCATTCACATCATGGGGATAGGGAACTTTAGGCATTCACATCATGGGGATAGGGAACACTAGGCATTCACGTTGTGGGGATATGAAACTTTAGGCATTCACATCCTGGGGATAGGGAACTTTAGGCATTCGCATCATGGGGATAGGGAACTTTAGGCATTCACATCATGGGGATAGGGAACTTTAGGCATTCACATCATGGGGCTAGGGAACACTAGGCATTCACATCATGGTGATAGGGAACTTTAGGCATTCACATCATGGGGATAGGGAACTTTAGGCATTCACATCATGGGGATAGGGAACTTAAGGCATTCACATCATTGGGATGGGGAACTTTAGGCATTCACATCATGGGGATAGGGAACTTTAGGCATTCACATCATGGGGATAGGGAACTTTAGGCATTCACGTTGTGGGGATGGGGAACACTAGGCATTCACATCATGGGGATGGGGAACTTTAGGCATTCACATCATGGGGATAGGGAACTTAAGGCATTCACATCATTGGGATGGGGAACTTTAGGCATTCACATCATGGGGATAGGGAACTTTAGGCATAAACATCATGGGGATAGGGAACTTTAGGCATTCACATCATGGGGATGGGGAACACTAGGCATTCACATCATGGGGATGGGGAACTATAGGCATTCACATCATGGGGATGGGGAACTTTAGGTATTCACATCATGGGGATAGGGAACTTTAGGCATTCACGTTATGGGGATAGGGAACTTTAGGCATTCACATCATGGGGATAGGAAACTTTAGGCGTTCACATCATGGGGATAGGGAACTTTAGGCATTCACATCATGGGGATAGGGAACTTTAGGCAGTCACATCATGGGGATAGGGAACTTTAGGCAGTCACATCATGGGGATAGGGAACACTAGGCGTTCACATCATGGGGATAGGGAACACTAGGCATTCAAATCATGGCAATAGGAAACTGTAGGCATTCACATCATGGGGATAGGGAACTTTAGGCATTCACATCATGGGGATAGGGAACACTAGGCATTCACATCCTGGGGATAGGGAACTTTAGGCATTCACATCATGGGGATGGGGAACTTTAGGCATTCACATCATGGGGATAGGGAACTTTAGGCATTAACATCATGGGGATAGGGAACACTAGGCATTCACGTTGTGGGGATAGGGAACTTTAGGCATTCACATCATGGGGATGTGGAACTTTAGGCATTCACGTTGTGGGGCTAGGGAACTTTAGGCATTCACATCATGGGGATAGGGAACTTTAGGCATTCACATCATGGGGATAGGGAACACTAGGCATTCACGTTGTGGGGATAGGAAACTTTAGGCATTCACATCCTGGAGATAGGGAACTTTAGGCATTCGCATCATGGGGATAGGGAACTTTAGGCATTCACATCATGGGGATAGGGAACTTTAGGCATTCACATCATGGGGCTAGGGAACACTAGGCATTCACATCATGGTGATAGGGAACTTTAGGCATTCACATCATGGGGATAGGGAACTTTAGGCATTCACATCATGGGGATAGGGAACTTTAGGCATTCACATCATTGGGATGGGGAACTTTAGGCATTCACATCATGGGGATAGGGAACTTTAGGCATTCACATCATGGGGATAGGGAACTTTAGGCATTCACATCATGGGGATGGGGAACACTAGGCATAAACATCATGGGGATGGGGAACTATAGGCATTCACATCATGGGGATGGGGAACTTTAGGCATTCACATCATGGGGATAGGGAACTTTAGGCATTCACGTTGTGGGGATAGGGAACTTTAGGCATGCACATCATGGGGATAGGAAACTTTAGGCATTCACATCATGGGGATAGGGAACTTTAGGCATTCACATCATGGGGATAGGGAACTTTAGGCAGTCACATCATGGGGATAGGGAACTTTAGGCAGTCACATCATGGGGATAGGGAATTTTAGGCATTCACATCATGGGGATACGGAACTTTAGGCATTCACATCATGGGGATAGGGAACACTAGGCGTTCACATCATGGGGATAGGGAACACTAGGCATTCACATCATGGCAATAGGAAACTGTAGGCATTCACATCATGGGGATAGGGAACTTTAGGCATTCACATCATGGGGATAGGGAACACTAGGCATTCACATCCTGGGGATAGGGAACTTTAGGCATTCACATCATGGGGATGGGGAACTTTAGGCATTCATATCATGGGGATAGGGAACTTTAGGCATTAACATCATGGGGATAGGGAACACTAGGCATTCACGTTGTGGGGATAGGGAACTTTAGGCATTCACATCATGGGGATAGGGAACTTTAGGCATTCACATCATGGGGATAGGGAACTTACGGCATTCACATCATGGGGATAGGACTGTACGGGATAGGAAACGTAAGGCGTGGACTGTACGGATAAGGAAACTTAAGGCGTGGACTGTACGGAATAGGAAACTTTAGGCGTGGAATTTACAGGATAGGATACTTTATGGGTATACTGTATAGGATAGGAAACTTTAGGCGTGGAGATAGGAAACTTTAGGCGTGGACTGTACGGATTAGGAAACTTAAGGCGTGGACTGTACGGATTAGGAAACTTTAGGCGTCTACTGTTTTGGATAGGCTTCCACTTCACGATAGCAGGGAGTTTTAAGAACAAATGCCTGGGTCTGATTTTGGCCCATGTGTGCGAGAAAAGTTTCCAAAAAGTTTGACAGTTGTACCATTTTGGGGGCAAAAAAAAACAAACAAACAAAATGGTGCACTTAATAGTGAATTCTTTGGGGAAGAAAGACTTGTCTAGAATGAAATCAGGAAATCAGTTCTTTTCAGAGGTGTTTATGATTAAAGTCCCGGAGGTGTTTACGATTAAACGTCGCGGATATATATATAATATATATATATATATATATATATATATATATATATATATATATATATATATATTATATACACATTAATAACCTGTAATGTTGTTTCCAATACAAAACAACTCGTTCATTAGTTTATTTTCAGTTTATCACAAACTTGACTTTCTTCTTCTGACGTGGATGTAAACGAAAACTCCCTTTCGAAAGGTGAACCAAGGGTCTTTCTTCACACTTTTAAGAAATACCAACGCCAGAACCCACAACACCAGAACCTACTACACCAGAACCTACTACATCGGAACCTACTACACCAGAACCTACTAAACCGGAACCTACTACACCAAAACCTACTACACCAGAACCTACAACACCAGAACCTACTACACCAGAACTTACAACACCAGAACTACAACACCACAACCAACGACATCGCAATCAACGACACAACAACCAATGACACCACAACCAACAACACCACACCCCACAACACTACAACCAACAACACCACAACCAACGACATCACAATCCACCACACCACAACCAACGACACCACAACCCACCACACCACAACCAACGACACCACAACCCACCACACCACAACCAACGACACCACAACCCACCACACCACAACCCACCACACCACAACCCACCACACCACAACCCACCACACCACAACCAACGACACCACAACCCACCACACCACAACCCACCACACCACAACCCACCACACCACACCACAACCAACGACACCACAACCCACCACACCACAACCAACACACCACAACCCACCACACCACAACCACGACACCACAACCCACCACACCACAACCCACCACACCACAACCACACACACCACAACCCACCACACCACAACCAACGCACCAACCACCAACACAACGCACACCACACACACCAACCACACCACAACCCACCACCCACCCACCAACCACGACACCACAACCCACCACACCACAACCCACCACACCACCAACCCACCACACCACAACCCACCCACCACCACAACCCACCACACCACAACCACACACACCACAACCCACACACACACAACCACACCACACCACAAACCACACACAACCCACCACACAAACCCACGACACCACAACCCACCACACCACAACCCACCACACCACAACCCACCACACCACAACCAACGACACCACAACCCACCACACCACAACCCACCACACCACAACCCACCACACCACAACCCACCACACCACAACCCACCACACCACAACCCACGACACCACAACCAACGACACCACAACCCACCACACCACAACCCACCACACCACAACCAACGACACTACAACCCACCACACCACAACCCACCACACCACAGCCCACCACACCACAAACAACAGTCTGCCACAGCAGAACCCACCACACCAGAGCCAAGTACACCAGAGCTCACCACACAGGAACCCACCACACCAGAGCCAACATCACTAAAACCAACTACAATAGAATCCGCCACACCAGAGCCAAGTACGCTAGAACCCATCACACCAGAACCAACTCCATCAAAACTGACAAGTAAAGAGGACGTCGTAGGGAAAACGGAATATGCTTTTCAATTTGTCTAGTTGTTTTTCCGCGTGTGTGTGTGTGTATGGGGGGGGGGGGGGGGCGTGGTTTGGTTCTAGCATTTGTCTTTGGCTGATGCATCAGACTTGTGGTTCACGCATCAATACTTTACCTTACAGGCATGCTTGTTCCTCTGAGACATATATTCATGTCTGCGCATGCGTTAGTGTGTACGTGTGGGGAAGTAAGGTTAGAGAGTGAGGGATGGAGACAGTAAAATGTGCAAGGGATATAGACAATGCATAGAACATCATGCCAATCGGAGTATTTCAGCGCTTTTTCCAGCTTGTCTCCACAAGAGTATTGTCATTTATTTTGATACCCGTCTAAGCGTGGCCACGTGGGGAGTCACATCTTGCTTGTGTAGGACATTTCAGATCAGCTGATCTAAAAAAGAAAATGTTACCGGCTTCTCCCAGAGTGACAGTCTAGGCAAAAGGGAAGATGTCGTAGTTAATGACAGTTACTTATCTGGGCAACAACGATAGGCATGGTCCTGAACACGTAACTGAACACCAGCATTCACAGCATCGCTTTGTGCTCCCTCGCTCGCTCCCTCCCTTCCCTGCCCTCACACACACACACACACACACACACACACACACACACTCACACTCACACTCACACACACACCACACACACACACACACTTCCCCATCAGTTCCTTGCCGCTCAGCCTAAGACATAGAAACCCACACTCAAACGCCTCCGCGTGTGTGGACGTAAAACTGGTTCCATAGCTGAACACAGTGCTTTAATTGATTCACAAAGCGAGTCAGAAAGTCAGATTCTCAGATACACAACGGACTGCAATTTTTGTTCTTTCCGATTTAAAGAAATCCCGACAACAACACCAGAGCCCACAACACCAGAGCCAACTACGCCAGAGCCCACAACACCAGAGCCAACTACACCAGAACCCACAACACCAGAACCTACAACGCCAGAGCCAACTACGCCAGAGCCAACACCAGAACCAACACCAGAACCAACACCAGAACCAACACCAGCGCCTACAACACCAGAGCCAACACCAGAGCCAACACCAGAGCCAACACCAGCGCCCACAACACCAGAACCAACACCAGAACCAACACCAGAGCCAACACCAGAACCAACACCAGCGCCCACAACACCAGAGCCAACACCAGAACCAACACCAGAGCCAACACCAGAACCAACACCAGCGCCCACAACACCAGAGCCAACACCAGAACCAACACCAGAGCCAACACCAGAACCAACACCAGCGCCTACAACACCAGAGCCAACACCAGAACCAACACCAGAGCCAACGCCAGAGCCAACACCAGAACCAACACCAGCGCCTACAACACCAGAGCCAACACCAGAACCAACACCAGAGCCAACACCAGAACCAACACCAGCGCCCACAACACCAGAGCCAACACCAGAGCCAACACCAGAACCAACACCAGAACCAACACCAGCGCCCACAACACCAGAGCCAACACCAGAGCCAACACCAGAACCAACACCAGCGCCTACAACACCAGAGCCAACACCAGAACCAACACCAGAACCAACACCAACGCCTACAACACCAGAGCCAACACCAGAGCCAACACCAGAGCCAACACCAGAACCAACACCAGAGCCAACACCGGAACCAACACCAGCGCCTACAACACCAGAGCCAACACCAGAGCCAACACCAGAACCAACACCAGAGCCAACACCAGAACCAACACCAGCGCCTACGACACCAGAGCCAACACCAGAACCAACACCAGAGCCAACACCAGAGCCAACACCAGCGCCAACACCAGTGCCCACAACACCAGAGCCAACACCAGAACCAACACCAGCGCCCACTACACCAGCGCCCACAACACCAGAACCTACCACAGCTGCACCAACGCCGCCACCAAATGGTGAATGATTGTCTCTCCAGTTATTATCCCGGGTCTCTGTCTCTCTCTTTCTCTCGCTCTCGCTCTCGCTCTCTCTCTCTCTCTCTCTCTCTCTCTCTCTCCAATCGATATTTGATGCTGTCATATTTTTTTAACCAAATCTATATTCGCATATTTCATAACCACCGCTAGTGTGCATGCGCACGTGTGTGTGTGTGTGTGTGTGTGTGTGTGTGTGTGTGTTCGACTGAACATGCACTTAAATGGCTTTGCTTGCTAGGGAACCTGCATGTGTAAGTGCTTGCTTTATCATTCTTGGCACCCATGTTTCAATGGCAGAAAGAAGACTGAACAGCGAATGAATGAAGCACCAGATTGATGAACCACCAAAACAGGTCGGGTATTGTTGTTGCATAGATTCGCTGTTGACTTCATCTACAAACTTACTACAATGCTTCACATTTTCCTCATTTCTTTTTCTCTTCCCCAGTCAGTTCTTTCGTGGCTCCTCTCTGTGATATCTGTCCATACAATGTATCCATTTTCTGTGGAACGTAATTATTTATCACAGGTGTTCTGCAGACAAAGAAGTGGGAATAAATGGGTTGTTTGCAGGTTGAGTATCCATATTCTTTGCAAGGTCGGTATCTAGAGGATGGTTCGTAGGTTCAGTAGCCACAGAGCGATTTGTTGGTTCGTTATCTGTAGGGTTGTTTTAGGGTCAGTGTCTTCAGGGTGATTTCTAGGGTCGTACCCACGGGGTGGAGGGCCAGTGTCCGACAGGGTAGATTGCAGGGTCTGTTGCTACATGTTTTTTAGGGTCGATATCGGCATGCTTGTTTACAGCGTCAGCATGTGAAGGATGGTTTGTAGGATCAGGATCTACTGTACGGTTTGCAGGGTCTCTGTCTACGGGGATGCTTGTGGTGTCAGTATCTACATGGTGGTATGCAGGATCCGTGAGGTCAGTGATTGTAGGGTTGTTTCTTGGGTCAGAGTGTACAGGCTTGTTCGTAGGGTCAGTATCTTCAAGCTTGTCAATAGAGTCAGTCTTGACAAGGTTGTGAGGTCAGTGATTGTAGGGTTATTTGTTGAGTCAGTGTCTATAGGTTTGTTCGTAGGGCTAATGTCTACAAGACTAATAGTAGTCAGTATCTAAACCGTTGTTGGTACAAGGACAAGTCTGTATAGTTCAGGTCTCTTCATGGTGGTTTTGTCGATCCAGCGTCAACAGGTCTGTAGGGTCTGTTTCATCGGTGACAGCCCTGATACGGCCCTTTGCGGTCATCTGGGCTATAAGCAACATTACCTTGCCTTACCTATCAGTTATTCGTACGCTCAGGATCTTCTGGATGGTTCTGTAGGGTCAGTATCCATTGGCTCATGTGCAGGGTCAGTGTCTTTATAGGGGTTTGAATTGTGATCTCTGTCCGCGTGAAACGAAGGCGGTGCCCCAGAAAAGAGCGTCCGTCTCGATTAGTTATCTTCAACTGCCCCGGGAACGGCTTTAGCACGCAACGTGTTGTGTCCCAGCGCCGGGCGTTTGCTGTAACTGTGGAATGAACACGTACTGCCTTTGTCCCCCCCAGCGCCGTGTAAGATCGCCAGGAGGCGAGTGAAGAGCAGCGTGAAGGACGACTACAAGGAAGTGAAGACCAAGCCCAAGTTTGCCACGGTGGACTCGCTGACCAGCATCGTGTTCAGCGTGCAAGGCACCATGGACGCCCACGTGGTGCTGAGCAAGGACAAGGACCGCAGCGGCGTCTACCTCATCGTTCTGGGCCAGGACTCCAACACCAAATCCTCCATCCGCGCCTCCATGGACGGCTCAGAGGAAGCCTCGCACTCGCACAACCCCCTGAAAAGTCGAAGAAGAAGTACTTCTGGATCAGCTGGAAGGGCGGGCTGGTGCAGGTGGGGGAGAGCAGAAGAAGGCCGGCAGTACGGAGATGGACAACAAGCCCGCGTTCATGTCGTACAAGTCCTCCGACCCCATCGACGTCAGCTACATCTTCGCCGCCACTGGCTGTGACAGCAAGGTCACCTTCACGTTTGGTGAGTGTGTAGGACGTGTGTGTTTGTGTGTGTGTGTGGTGTGTGTGTGTGTGTGTGTGTGTTGTAGGGGAGAGGCATTGAGAATGGAGGGAGAAGAGGTGGAGGGGATGAGGCTGGAGGAAGAGGAAAGGGAGTGTGTGTGTGTGTGTGTGTGTGTGTGTGTGTGTGTGTGTGTGTGTGTGTGTGTGTGGGTGATCTAACAGTATTGTTCGGTTATAAATCAGTTATAATACAATTTACTTGAAAAAGAATTATGATACAGTGCATTTGAAAAATAGACTCAATCTTTCATCAGTCTCCTTTTTCCTAATCTTCCAAACAAACGTGTGATCAGTGAGTACAATACTGTGTCAATGGCACTTCGGATAAGAAAGATTGCTGTTTCAATTGATGTGATCGGCCCCAGTAGCTGAGAAGCATTTTCTAGCAAGGTGCTGTTAAAAATGTGTCACGTGACTGCTGTTTTATAAGGGCACTGGAGTTAATAGGATTTCCGAGGCTATGGCGGGACGCACCAGGCTGTGGCAGTGGATGGGGGGGGGGGGGGGGGGGGGGGAATGAACGGGTTAGGTGCTAGCCCTGAAGGGCACAGAGAGTTGAGACAGATAGAAACGTTAACGTTTCGTAGATGAGCGGTGTTTATTGGTTTTTAATGAGCCGTATGATCCACCTGAAACAGGAAATCATTTTCAAACTTGGGACACTTACGGAACGGAGAAAAAAAAAGGGAAAGGTCAAATGAGGACATTGAAGAGATCGTAAAAAAGGGAAAGTCAAATGAGGACATTGAAGAGATCGTAAAAAGGGGAAAGGTCAAATGAGGACATTGAAGAGATCGTAAAAAAGGGAAAGGTCAAATGAGATATTGAAGAGATCGTAGAAAAGGGGAAGGTCAAATGAGGACATTGAAGAGATCGTAAAAAAGGGGAAAGGTCAAATGAGGACATTGAAGAGATCGTAAAAAAGGGGAAAGTCAAATGAGGACATTGAAGAGATCGTAAAAAAGGAAAGTCAAATGAGGACATTGAAGAGATCGTAAAATAAGGGGAATCAAATGAGGACATTGAAGAGATCGTAAAAAGGGAAGTCAAATGAGACATGAGAGATCGTAAAAAGGGGAAAGGTCAAATGAGGACATTGAAGATTCGTAAAAGGGAAAGGTCAAATGGGACTTGAAGAGATCGTACAAAAAGGGAAAGCTCAAATTGAGGACATTGAGAGATCGTAAAAAGGGAAAGGTCAAATGAGGACTTGAAGAGATCGTAAAAAAGGAAAGGTCAAATGAGGAATTGAAAGATCGTAAAAAGGGGAAGGTCAAATGAGGACATTGAGAGATCGTAACAAGGGGAAAGGTCAAATGAGGACATTGAAGAGATCGTAAAAAGGGGAAAGGTCAAATGAGGACATTTAAGAGATCGTAGAAAATGGAAAGGTCAAATGAGGACATTGAAGAGACGTATTAGATCCTGGACGTGTGCATTTCATCCCCTAAGCAGATGAAGAACTAGCTGCCTTAGTTACAGGACATGTGTAAATATATTCCGCAACTTTGAAAGCTGATAGTTTATTTCTGTTTTGACCAGAGCGGTCTTGTTTCAGATTTCCACCACCACCACACCACCCTCTCCTTTTACATCCATTCTTATCTTTTAAAAAGTGAAGAAGCTCCGTGGTACGTTCCACGTGATGTACCACTCACAATAAAACACTTTCTTGTGCAGTGTTTGGGTCTTACATGATGTCAGACATAAACACTGCACAGCAGACTCCATGAAAATCATATTCACAGATGTCCACCTTTTTAGTTTCTAAAAGAGGTCAACAGTTTCATCTGATCTAAGATGAAAGATTTTAACGAAATTCTGAAGTGTTTTCAGAAAATCTGTTTTAACGAATTGTGCGTGCGCTTTGTTTAATGTATTTTGAGCGCTGACTTCAACGAAGTAACAGCTTTCTACTTCTTTCTTTAAGTGTCCACCTTCATCGAGTTGAGGATTCTGGCCCTTTGCGATCGGCTGGGCTATAAGCAACATAGTATCTCTATCGCTGTCTATCACAATTAGAATCTTGTTGAGAGCTGTTTTGTTGTTGAAAGAGTTTACCATAGTCTTTATGTGTCAGAAGTTGTGAAGTATGTGTGTTCTTTTTTTTTCGTTTTTTTATGAGAAAAAAAGTGATAATTGTCTACGTTTCTCAGAGAGAGAGAGAGAGAGAGAGAGAGAGAGAGAGAGAGAGAATTGGGATGAGTAGATAAGGGGGAGATCATTATAACGATGAAAAATTACCTCCTTGAAAAAAAAAGAAGGAAATCACATTATGTCTATGATGAAGAATTTGTCTTTTTTTTCAAACTATTGCTTATTGTCATTATGAGTAGCAAAGGTGATGGTGATCGAGGTGATAATGGTTTACATTGTTTTTTGTCATTTCTGAAGAAGGTGGTGGATTTCTTTCTCTTTTTTTTTCAGAATTCCCCTGCGAGAACCCTCCCACTCCTGAACCTACCACAACCACTCCGTCTTACCCCATTGAATCCACACGTGAGTGTCTTGCATGGGAAGAATCCCTAGGTCCACAGAGAGAGAGAGAGAGAGAGAGAGAGAGAGAGAGAGAGAGAGAGAGAGAGAGAGAAGGAAGAAGGAAGGAAGGAAGGAAGGAAGGAAGGAAGGAGGAAGGAAGGAAGGGAGGGAGGAGGAAGAGAGGGAGGAGGGAGGAGGAAGGAAGAGATGAGGGAGGAAGGAAGAGATGGAGGGAGGAAGAAAGAGATGGAGGGAGGAAGGAAGAGATGGAGGGAGGAAGAAAAGATGGATGGAGGAAGAAGAGATGGAGGGAGGAAGGAAGAGATGAGGGAGGAAGAGGAGAGGAAGAGATAGGAGAGGATGGAGAGGAAGAGAGAAACAGAGAAGGGAGAATGGAGACAAGGTTCCAAATATATGCTAG
Organism: Conus ventricosus; assembly: GCA_018398815.1. NCBI lineage: Eukaryota > Metazoa > Mollusca > Gastropoda > Neogastropoda > Conidae > Conus > Conus ventricosus. The sequence goes on along the minus strand of CM031620.1, from coordinate 59,105,747 downwards.
TGTGGAATATACCTCTGCTACCTTGGCATTTCGGCAGAACAGAAAATCGGTCTCACTGTCATGTTTTTACATGTGCGCTCAGACTTTCTTTCCCATTAGAAGAGCATGTCAGGTGTTAATAATTACATTGCCTGCTTCACGCTGGGGGGGGGGGGGGGGGGGGGGGTACCAACATCACGCCGGCAGGTGGAGGGAGTGCAAGGACGGACATTGACCGTGTCGGGCATCGCCACAGCTCTTTGTCTACAGCCATGCACACTTTGTTCCGTCGAAGACGTCGTCCGCATACTGTCTTCAACCCGCCACCACCCCCCCCCCCCTCCCCTGGAGTTTCCCACGGAGAGCTGCTGTTGCTGTGCGTAAGGAAGGAGGACACCAGTTAGTACTAGATTTTTACCTTTACTACTAAAAAAAAACCCGAAGGCGCTAGTGGGGCACAGAGAAGTATAGGAATTCCTTTTTTTTAAACATCGAGGGACATAACTGCTCCCTGGGAGATGCCACTGTGTGATAGCCATTAGACGAGACACAACAGAGCATGAAAGTGTCCCCATGGATGTACCAGCCCGTATTCCATGACTGCAAAGCCCACCGGCGAAAGACGCCACCACCAAACGAACTGCTTCGTGCAGCTCGCAGCCCCACTCACCGTTTCGCTGACAGGTTAAAACAGTACAACTCCAAACGCAGCCAAGCTTTCTCACACATAGTCTGATGTGTCCACTGAACAGGATTCCTGATTGTAGTCTTTCCCGCTGTCAACAGGACTTTTTTCCTGTGGTCAGTGGGTTTTTACTGGGCCTTTCCCCGGTTCGACCAGAAGGTAGACAAGGAAAACGTACACCTGAAGGAACCAGTGGGACCCAGAGAAGTGCTGTGCTCAGTTGCCAGACCAGCCAGTCAGGAGCAAAGCTGGACCACCCTTGGAAGCTTGCGTTGTATTGACATAGGGGGCAGGTGCGCACAGGGCACTCCAAGGGACATAACTGCACCCAGGCAGATGTCACTGTGCGATGGCCACAAGATGTGACACAACAGAAGCTCCATGGATGTATCAGCCCGTATTCTGTTAATGCAGAACCGACCAACAAACTGCTGCCTGCATCCCGCAGTCCGACTTGCTATTTCGCTGACACGGCGAAACCCGTACACCTTCAGACACAGCCAAGAGTCCGCCAGGTGGTCTTACCTGTCCTCCGAAGAGGGTTCCGAGTTGCAGTCTTTCCCGCTGTTAGTAGGACTTTCCCTGTGGATTGACCTTTTTTTGGATCACGTTGAATCTTGTCAGGTTTGCTGTAACCAAACCAAGCCCCGTCTTGAACTTTTGTTGTTGTTGTTGAGATGTCATCTTTGATTACAGTGGACTCCGCGTACATTGAAGCGATCCACCTCTGTCAGGGCCGGTCTGTTCAGCCTGCTGTTCATTGTGTCCATATTGCGCCAGTACGGTGGAGGGCTCCTGTTTTCTTTCCTGCCTGAAGCGGATGCCATCAGCAAAGCGAAGATTGCAGAAATGGCCACGTTCTGATGGACATAGAAATCTTGAAGAGCTACTGAGTTCTCCTGCATTCTGCTTAGCAGAAAGGTGTTGGACAGAGACCGAGGGAGACACAGCCTTGGCGCAGCCGTGATCGTTCAGAGAGTAAGCCTTGGGCGAGAACTGCTGCTCGCATCCTCGCACAGCGCTGTAGTGATGTGAATGAAGTCATTGCCAAAGTTGCCGTTACTTCGTGCCCTCCCACAAACCCTCGTTCCAGACCAGTCAAAGGCTTCTCTGAAGTGAAGAAGATTGTCGTGCACAGCACGGCGGAATGGAAGGTGATACTTCTGTCTGTCAACAGTCTGGTGGCGACAACCAGATCAGATTCGCTTTTCTTTGCCCCCCCCCCCCCCCCCACTCCCCCAACCTCCCTCCCAACACACCCCACCCCCACCCCCACCCCGGCATCCAGTGCAGCGAAATCCCCGCTTCGGCGACTTCCTGTGACAGTGACATCCCACTAGAGCGACGTCTCCTCCCAGTATCATCACCCCACTCCAGCTGCACCTCAGCTGTGACCTTCCACTGTGGCAACGTCAGCTGCGGTACCATCACAGTGTAGGGACATCCCACCACAGCAATGTCCCACCACAGCAATGTCCCACTACAGCAATGTCCAATTACAGCAATGTCCCACTACAGCAGTGTCCCACTACAGCAATGTCCCACTACAGCGATGTCCCACTACAGCAATGTCCCTATGTCCCACTACAGCAATGTCCCTATGTCCCACTACAGCAATGTCCCATTACAGCAATGTCCCACTACAGCAATGTTCCACTACAGCAATGTCCCACTACAGCAATGTCCCATTACAGCAATGTCCCACTACAGCAGTGTCCCACTACAGCGATGTCCCACTACAGCGATGTCCCACTACAGCAACGTCCCATGACAGCGATGTCTCACAGCAGTGACATTCCAACATGACCATATCCCGTACCAGCAGTATGCCAGTGTAACGGCATCCCACCACAGTGACATCACACCATAGCGTCTTGACACAAGGGCTGCATCACACTGTGTCCCCACCACGGCAACATCCGACGGCTGCTGTGTCGCGCCTCGGTAACATCAGACTGCAGTGACAACCGTTATACCCACATCACTCAATCAGACTGCAGTGACAACCGTTATAGCCTCCTCACTCTTATCAGACTGCAGTGACAACCGTTATAGGCTCCTCACTCTATCAGACTGCAGTGACAACCGTTATAGCCACGTCACTCTATCAGACTGCAGTGACAACCGTTATACCCACATCACTCAATCAGACTGCAGTGACAACCGTTATAGCCCCATCACTCGATCAGACTGCAGTGACAACCGTTACAGCCTCCTCACTCTAAAGGTGAAATCACACCAGAACGGCATCCACTATCCTGACATCCCACACCACAGTAACTGGGTACAGTGACAGTCCATTGATTGATTGATGCGAACAAGAGCTGCCTGTTCTCGTTGTTATGTTCAGTGCGTTAAGTGAAAAGTGATCGGCATTTTGATCACGGGGATACGCAGCCGAGGAAACGATTGACCAGTTCGTTGCTGAGAAGGACGATGCGGTTATGGGATTCGCTTCAGTGGTTGTCCCTCTCTAAGCTGGGTTTTTATCGTGTGTCACTTATGCCCGATTAACCCTCCGTTCCTCGGGTTTTTCCTTTCATCCGTTTCTTCACGCCATCAATCGCTCGTTCTGTCTTTGCATGGCATCTAGCGGCCCCACAGACGTGCGAGGATGGCGTATGCGCCGAGCCCCACACCAAGTGTGTCGACGGGAATCTGCGTCTGTGAGATGGGCTACACGCCGGACTGCACCCACTGCGTTGGTGAGTCTGCTGCCGTTGTGATGTTCGCTCATGATCAGTGAGACGAGCTGCGGGTGCATGGGAGTTGGGGGAATGATTTGATGTTTATCGTTAGTCCGTGAGATGGGCTACAGGCCTAGGTGTGCATGTGAGTCCGTTGTTTTTGTTGAAATATTATCGGTCTGTTTGTTCACTATGATGGTAAGTATACATTTTGTTTTTCCTCGTTGAATTGTATAACTGTTATCCTGTGAGACGGGCTGCAGACCTGGTGCACAGGTCAGTCAGTTGATTTTCTGGTAATATTACCAGTTATCAGTGAGATTGTGTACTGCCCTACTGCGAGGATGTTTCTGTTGTCTCTTGTAATATCTGCTGGGAATCTGTAAGACTAGCTCCAAGTTCACTGCGTTTGTGAGCCTGCTGTCGCTGTAATATTTTACTGTACTAAGGGCTGCAACCTCACTATATTGCTTAGCTCGTAGCTGTCTCAGCTGTCTGTTTATATTCACCAGTTATTTGTTAGGATGTTTACAGGCCTGACTGTGTTGGTAAGTGTTTCTATATATATATGTTTATAATTGAATATTTTTGCAGTCATTGCAACACCAAGCTGCTCTGTAAGTTGCTGGAATGGTGCTCGGTACTTATCCTTGGAATTTATTACTTCATTGTATTTTAGTCCCTTGCGGATTCATTCCAAGAACTGGCCCTCAGCACTTGTGTCTTAAGAGGTTATCTTTTTATATTTTCTACTTTTCACAAGAAAATGTAGCTTGTTTTGTTCTTTCATGATTTTCTTTTGCTTCTTAGGTGGCACCTTTGGTTGTTTTTTTGAAAACTCAACAAACATACTACGGTATTGCACACCAGCTTTTTCTGGGATAGCATTCTTCTTAAAACCGGAAAGGCAGAGGAGTCAAATTACCACTTTCCGCGGCACTGAGGAGAAACAATCAGGATTCGAAATATCGGTATCTGACCAGGAGTTATATGTTAGTGGGTTTCCTCCCCATTGAGACTGTTTCCCCTTGGAGACTATAAGTTGCTGAAGGCTCAATTAGAGAAGCATTTATTTTATTTTCCCCATTCACCCACACAAGCACATACTGTTAGTTAGGCAGAATAATTTGCCACTGCAGATATGAATGCTTATCTTCCCCCTATTTCTTCAATCTAAGACATAAGAGCAAGCTTTGTTTATAATTCAATATTTCTTGCAGTCATTGCAACACCAAGCTGCTCTGTAAGTTGCTGGAATGGTGCGGTACTTATCCTTGGAATTTATTAGTTTTTATATATATATATATGTGTGTGTGTGTTGTGCGTGTGTGAATGGACTCGGGTACACACTGAAGGAATTCCTGTCTTCATCCGCGTCTCTAATCTGTGGCACTGATTGTTGACGAAACACGGTGAACAGTATAGAGAGTGCCCCAAGGACAAACCTGTCAAACGATTGTGTGCACATGTGGGGCGCGGATCTAGGTCAGAGCAGGTGCCCGTAACCATAAGGACAAAAACAGTACTGAAGTGTATCGGTGTGTGTGTTTGGAAATATTCCATTATTATTTCTATTATTACCATTGTACTGTTACTTAAATTACTACCATAATCATTATCATCACATCATCATCATTATTATAACTATTGCGCCCATCTTGATTCTTACCACCAACACTGTTGTGACGCTTGATTTCTACTCTGGTTTCAGACATTAACGAGTGCGAGACAGATCAGCACACCTGCACACAATTGGGTCAGAAGTGTTTCAACACAGCCGGCTCGTACATCTGTGAATGCCAGGAAGGCTTCCAGAAACAAGCCGACGGCTCCTGTCACGGTGAGAAAATGGACTTGTGACACCCGCAGTCTCCTTCACTGGTTAATGCGTGAGATGGACAAAGATATTCGATCGGTTCTGTGACCTGGAGAATGACTGACCGACTGTCCCGTCTAGACTGAGAATGACTGACTGACTGGCCCGTCTAGACTGAGAATGACTGACGGACTGGCCCGTCTAGACTGAGAATGACTGACTGACTGGCCCGTCTAGACTGAGAATGACTGACTGACTGGCCCGTCTAGACTGAGAATGACTGACTGACGACTGGCCCGTCTAGACTGAGAATGACTGACGGACTGGCCCGTCTAGACTGAGAATGACTGACTGACTGGCCCGTCTAGAAGTCAGTCGTTTGTGAGGTTCAGAAACCGACTTGTCGTTGTGTGTGGATGAAAAGCCGGTTTGAGATTCAAAAACGGGGTTGTGGTTAAAAAAAAAAAAAAAAAAAAAAGATGTCGGTCGGTTTAAGATCTTGAAGGTGATTAGTTGGTTTTGAGCATAAGAAACTGGTTTTTAGACTGATAAATTCATTCGGGTGTGTGTGACTGAAACAAAATGAATGTGAGGTTGGATTGTAAAACTGTTTGATTGGTTTGTTAATTAATCAGTTGTATGGTTAACTACATGAATAGTTGATTGATCGGTTGTCTGGTTGGTTCTGAGGTTCAGAAACTGGCCGACTGATGGTGATTGTTATTTACAAGGTAGTGTCAGTGGCTGGGTGACTTTAGGTTGGAAAAGATGTCTTTCAGAATGTAATCAACATTATAAGCTAATTAAATGTGTTTAATGTTCTTGTTGTCAGTGTGTTCATTGTCACAGCACTAAGAAGCTGTATGTCGTTTGTTAGTTAATGAGTTGTTTCACCACTGATGTTTGTTCCTGTTGAATATCATGAATGTTTCACCATTACACCGAGTTTCAAAATGGCTTTTCATGCTGTGGGGCTAAGAAGTAATCGCAGGAAAGAGAGTGTGGGTAGGAGGAGGGGGGGGGGGGAAGAAGAGAGAGGCAGGGGGGGGGGGGGTTACCTGTCTGTGTAAACCTGTAGATCTCTGATCGGAACACATTAAATTGGAGGGCGTGCACGTGTATATGTGCGTGCGTGCGTGTTCACGTGTGTGTGTCCTTGTATTTCTCCATCGTGTACATTTTGGTATCATGTCTAGGTCTGTGAGACTAAGCTTACTCATTTCCCTGTGTGGATAAGACAGTATACCCCCAACGCTCACCATCCTTGATTTTATTTTGTTTTCTTGTTGTTGTTGTTTTTAATTATCTGTTCTTCGTCTGCTCTTCGTATGACCTTGACCCCGTGTGACCTGATGACCTTCACCTTATCGTGCAGACATTGACGAATGTGAGGACCCTGCAACGACTTGCGGCCCTCATGCGGAGTGTCACAACCTGCTGGGAGCCTATGAATGCGTGTGCTGTATGGGCTATGGCAAGATTGGAGAGAGCTGCCGGCGTGAGTATAAGCCGGACTTTACTGAGGCATGGAGACATCAGCTTATGACTTTTTTTCCCCTGCCAAAAGAGTATCATAATGATGATGATGATGATGATGAGGTTGATGATGATGATGATGATGATGATGATGATGATGAGATGATGATGATGATGATGATGATGATGATCGACGACGACGACGACAGCAGTAACAAAAACAGCTACAGTTTAAGGATCGTGCCCGTGATGACGATGAAAGTTTTGATGCCTACGTGGACGATCAGGAATGTCCACGTTCTCTGTTGTTGACCATGGGCTACGGGACAGAGACGCGTCAACAGTCCAGTCCACCACGCTGTCCCTCCAGGATCTCTTTGCTCGGGTTTCAGGACGCCCAGCCTCCTCTGTACCATGTAGTATGGCCTCAAATACTCGAATTATGACGATGATTCTCTGGGTGACATTTAACCTACTTCTCTAGAAGATATAAACATGCATGCACATCTCGACTTGCGTGTTGATTGGATTATTATACGTTACGCAACATGCGGATGTGCATGCTTTCTAATAGCAGTTATGCATCATTAATACTTTCGTGCTTCAGAAAATGGCATCTATTTTAGCAAGTACCTGTGTTACTCGGGACGTATCATGAAGGCAAGCTTATTATGAATGTTCGGGTCTAGGCAGATATCAGCAGAACATTTTGTTCACCATCCTCATAAAAGATGTGTCACAGACTGTGGTGTATTAACAGAACACTATGTTCACCATCCTCATAAAAAAAAATGTGTCACAGATTGTGGTGTGTTAACAGAACACTATGTTCACCATCCTCATAAAAGAATGTATCCTATAGACTGCGGTTCTCTATGCCCATCTCTTGTGTTGACCTCAGTTTTACTGTCCGCCTCACTTCCATGTCCTTAGTGAGATCGTGTCGGTCCTTAACGTGGGCGACTCATGGAAACTGTCGTTGGAAGGGTATGAAGGAGAGATGTGGGAAGAGGGGAAGGAAATTGGGGGAGGGGGAGATGCTTTGTCTTTTTAGCCCTGACAGTATGCAGTTATTGCCGCCAGTATGTGACTGTATGACGAACCGATTGACAGCTGACGTTAGGATAGTGATAGAACGAATCCGGATCGAAGCAGGATCGGACGGATGAGAGCGATACCGCTGTGAGAGCATAGACAAAAGACATTTTTCTGATGTACTCAAGCCCACTACCCACTCAGGTCTTTCCTCCTTATTTTGTCGATTGAATCGACTGCTTGGTAAGAGACTAGTGATTCGTGTTGATTGGTGATGCATTGATTGGGTTATGGGTTCGTTCTTGACTGACTGACTGACTGACTGACCTGTGGATGAGATTGATTGATTACTGACTGGCTGACTGACTGACCTGTGGATGAGATTGATTGATTACTGACTGGCTAACTGACTGACCTGTGGATGAGATTGATTGATTAACTGACGGGCTGACTGACTGACCTGTGGATGAGATTGATTGATTACAGGAGACGAACAGTTGGACACGGTGTATGGAGCTCCGGGCGAGGAATGTTGTGCTTGTACTGGAGGCTGTTGTGAGGACCCTGACCCGGTGAGTGAGTGTGTGTGTGTGTGTGTGTGTGTGTGTGTGTGTGCGTGCGTGCGTGCGTGCGTGCGTGCGTGCGTGCGTGCGTGCGTGGTGTGTGTAGGTGTGTTTGTGTGTGGTGTGTGAGGGTGTGTGTGTGTGTGTTGTGTGTGTGTGTGTGTGTGCGTGCGTGCGTGCGTGCGTGCGTGCGTGCCGTGCGTTGTGTGTGTGGTGTGTGTGTGTGCGTGCGTGTGTGTGTGTAAAACCAGCAAGTTGCTTAAAGAAAAAAAACCAACTGATTAAGCATTGTCACTGAACAATCAGAGAAACTAAGAAATCATCGTCACTCAAACCGACTCGCAAAGTTACGAAGGGCAATGGCAACCAGCATTCATGAGGAACAAGCAGTTTTCTTTAGAGTCTGCTCAAAGTGCCCAACTATTTTACACCACCTGTCGCCCCTAGGTCAGTTCTACCTCTCGCACCCCCCCCCCTCTCTCTCTCTCTCTCTCTCCCCACCCTTCCCTCCCATCCTACAGCTACCCCCACCCCAATCCTCCAGGCCCCGTCCCCAAAGGTCCTCGCTCCATGATACAAACGTTTGGAGCGGGTTTATTTGAACGGAAAGTGTAGGCGGGCGTGTTCTGAAAATCTTGGGGATGGAATAAACACACTGCTGTTTCTGATTTTATATGCATACAGCGTGTGTGTTTGCGTGCGTGCGTGTGTGTTTGCGTGCGTGCGTGCGTGTGTGTGTGTGTGTGTGTGTGTGTGTGTGGTGTGTGTCGCGCGTGCGTATACAGTGTGTGTGTGTGTGTGTGTGTGTGTGTGTTGGGTGTGTGTGTGTGTGCATACACTTTGTGTGTGAGTATGTGTGGCCGCCTGCTAGCTCGAGGGGTTGGGGGGGGGGGAGAGGAGGGGGGGGGGGATCTGATAATGTAGGAGCAGCGTTCACTTCGATTGTTCATGGGCACGTACTTGGAAACATTTCGTTAATCTTTGTGCCACAGATGTAAGCGTTCTCCGATCGTTGTATCTACGGCGGTTGGTAGAGTTGACCAACACCAGTGTAGATATATAAAGTGCCTGTTTTGTTGGGGTGGGGTGGGGCGGCTAGGTGTGCGGTACGGACGGGAAGACCTACCCCAACTACGCTGCCATGGTGGTGCGCGGATGTCGGGATCACCGCACCATTGACGTCAGCTACAAGGGCTACTGTAGGGTAAGTCACGCCCCTCGCTTTACACTGACTGTCAGCTACTAGGGCTACTGTAGGGGTAAGTCACGCCCCTCACTTTACACTGACTGTCAGCTACTAGGGCTACTGTGAGGGTAAGTCCACGCCCCTCACTTTACACTGACGTCAGCTACAAAGGCTACTGTGGGGGTCTCACTTTACACTGACGTCAGCTACAAAGGCTACTGTGGGGGTAAGTCGCGCTCCTCACTTTACACTGACGTCAGCTACTAGGACTACTGTGAGGGTAAGTCACGCCCCTCACTTTACACTGACGTCAGCTACAAGGGCTACTGTGAGGGTAAGTCACGCTCCTCACTTTACACTGACGTCAGGTACAAGGGCTACTGTGGGGGTAAGTCAGGCTCCTCACTTTA
>CM031620.1:59050910-59090910 GCA_018398815.1 Conus ventricosus | reverse complement strand
AAATCGTACGTATTTGCTACAGCTGAGTTTCACAAAAAGATCTCATTGTTTTCGACAGAACCCAAGGCATTGTGTGTGGTTGTGTGTGTGTGTGTGTGTGTGTGTGTGTGTGCGCGTGCGTGCGTGCGTGCGTGCGTGTGGTGTGTGAAAAGAATTCGTACATATTTGCTACAGCCGAGTTTCACAAAAAGATCTCATTATTTTCGACAGAAACCAAGGCATTGTGTGTGTGTGTGTGTGTGTGTGTGTGTGTGTGGTGTTGTGTGTGTGTGTGTGCATGTGTGTGTGTGCGTTACGTGTGTGTGTGTGTTAAAAGAATTCGTACATATTTGCTACAGCTGAGTTTCACAAAAAGATCTCATTATTTTCGACAGAACCCAAGGCATTGTGTGTGTGTGTGTGTGTGTGTGTGTGTGTGTGTGTGTGTGTGTGTGTGTGTGCGCGCGCGTGCGCGCGCGCGCGCGTGTGTTGTGTGTGTGTGCATGCATGTGTGTGTGTGTGTGTGGGGTGTGTGTGTGTGTGTGCGTCTGTGTGTGTGTGTGTGTGCATGCATGCATGTGTATGTGTGTGTGTGTTTGTGTGTGCGTGTGTGTGCGCGAATGTGAGTGCACATGTGTGTGTGTGTGTGTGTGTGTGTGCGCGCACGTGTCTGTGTGCGTTTGTCCTGCCGCCACTCAGTTGCCTGTTTACCGGTAAAGTCTTGAACAGTCTTCAGCGGACAATACGCATACCCCCCCCCCCCCCCCCCTCTCTCTCTCTCTCCTCTCCCCTCTCTCTCTCTCTCTCTGTGCTTGCGTTCACTGTGTAGGCGGATACTGACATATATCAGAAAGCATACACGAGGACAGAGTCAAAGAGTCTGTCATGAGTTCATTGTGCTTGAACAGTATCAGTTTTGAAACTTGTTTTCGGATTTTGATCCCTGTCTGCACATCAGTTTCTGCTTTTGCCAGATGGTGGAAGATGATTTTGTGTTAGCTTAATGAAATTGTCTTGATGAGCTTGAAGATATGATTTTCCTCCATAAGGTGTCCAAGTCGTGGTCGCTCAGGGTGAAAAACACTTTGTTGTGAAGCTGTGAAAGAACTACATATCCATGGAACTTTTTTGCCATCCCACTGTACGTGTTTTCTGATCGACATCTCATCCAACATAAGGGCAATCATCACCTTTCTGCCCTTGCTCTCTGCCTCGTCCACTCTGTGCTTTAGTGCTGAGAATGCAGACTGCGTGAACCCTGGTGAGCCTGGAATAGAGCTGTACCAACGTCGTATCACTGATGGATGTGGTAGCGCCAGTTTGAATGTTTCAAAGCGCGAAGTTGTATGCTTTTGTTGAATAAAACTGAAGCGTTATGGCAAAGGATTCAGCTCATCAGGGGATGTGGCATTCTTTTCCCGGTTTCTCATTCAAAGCCCTTTCCAAAGCTGTCTTGGTGCCCCAGAAAATCTTTCCAAAACGTCCTCACAGCCTCTTGAAAGAAGACCTCGCTCTTTCAACGTTGCTATTATATCATGGATTGTCGTTATCTTGCTTTGGAGACGACGTACTTTTTGATGACTGATTTGAGTTTTTTCTGCAAGGTAGAGTTCCTGTCAATCGACTCTTCTAAGCGCCTTTTCAGCTTCCGGGAGATGACATAGACAACACATGATATGTGTGGTCTGTAGCTGTCGACAATCCAGCAAGGTTTTCTCCGGATGGTCCTGCTTCATCAAAATGGTCTGTTGACAAGCTTCCTTCCTCAACGATTCCATGGGCATGGGCGTTACTGTCCTTGGCTTTGGAGTTTTCCTGTTGGCTTTGAATCCTGACAAAAACAGAGGCAGAGTTCCTTTGCATGACTGTACTCAATACCATCTTGATCAATCTCTCTCTCTCTCTCTCTCTCTCTCTCTCTCTCTCTCTCTCTCTCTCTCTCACACACCACACACACCCCACATACACACGTGCGCGCGCGTGCACGCACGCACACACGCATGCATACAAAGAGAGAGAGACAGGTACTCAGAGAGCTAGTGAGAGAGAGAGAGAGAAAAAAAAAGAGAGAGAGAGAGAGACGGGGAGGGGAGAGAGAGAGAGAAGAGAGAGAGAGAGAGAGAAAGAAAGAGGAGGGGGGAGAGAGGGGAGAGAGATAAAAAGAAGAAAGAGCGAAGAGAGGGGGAGGAGAGAGAGAAGAGAGAGAGAGAGAGAAAGAAAGAGAGAGAGGGGGGAGGAGAGGGGAGAGAGAGAGAGAGGAAGGCTTTATTCAGTTAAAAGAAATATGCTAGGGTTTTATTAAGTAATAGAAAAACAACAAACAAAATTAACTGCAAATAGCATTTAGGTAATCTTAAAAACAAAAAGCTTCCCTGACCAAGCTTTTGTGTTTCTCTGCAAATCTAGTACTGTTGTTCATTTTGAAGGCCGGGTGGAAAGGGTAGGGAGAACTGGATGGGAAAAAACGTCTACAGTATCCATAGGCCAGTATCCCATGCTCCTTATAAACCTATTTGAACTGGGGTATTTTATAAAAAAAATAAAAATAAAAAAAAAATGCAACAGGACTGAATTTTAACACCCCATCCTCCCTACCAGCTCCCCCTCCCCCCCCCCCCCCCCCCCCCCCCAAAAAAAAAAAAAAAAAAAAAAAATGAACGGATTGACATCTACCTACTCCAGTATTTTTGCTGAAGAAGTCTAATCAAAACGTTTTTCTTTACCTTCTGCAAATGCTTGGGAAATCAAAAATTGTTGGCACTGCATCGGTAAAACCTCCTCCGCTCCCCTTTGTAAAATAGGTGTTCCTCAAAATGTGCTGAGCACAGGAAAGCGCTCTTGAAGGGGTGTACTTGTCTCTCCTCATGTTCTGGAGCCATTTCTGCAGAAGTTCTGGCTGCTTCAGGGGAATCTGAAAATTGTTAGGGGAAGAATGAGGGTTCCAAAGATACAAGTGCAAGAAAAATGTTCTTGTAATCACCAATTCATCTCATCAGTTTGATTGAATATTATGTTGTGAATAACCAAATGTACAGTGCCAGAGAACACACACACACACACACACACACACACACACACACACACACACACCACGCATATTGAAAGGATGCGAGCATTGCCAGATGTTGTCTACGAATTCTGGGAAGCTATTTCACATCTACTTTCTGTTTTGCTTTGGCTCGTGACGGCCCGATATTGAACTTGATACACATAAAAAGGTGAGTTGAAAACAATGGATAACTAAATAAAGTGAAGAAACAAACCCTTGTACTCACTTATGAAAACTGATTCCACTGTCTCTGTCCTCCTTCTTGCACTTTCTGGAGCAATTTATCGCCGCACAGCAAGGCATGTTCTCTTTTCCCCTCGTTGGCCGCAGCGAACTGACGGGAAACTAAGCAGGGGACATAACTGCGTACAGTGCTTCAGCTCTCCCTACAGCGCGAGTTAGGAGTGCCGCAATCCCTTTGTTTTAACATCCGTGGTTTTTGACCAGGTTAACTCCCTAAGGGCAATCACTCTTGTTGGCTAAGTGGGAATGGTGCCAAGGTTAGTTCCCTGCGCTCCCTTTGCTTGGACAGGTAAGTTTAGAAGTAAAATTTCTTTTTAATGTCAGCACTGAAGTGGGTCAGTCATAGCGAGGACTGAAAGTGGTCTGTTCATTGTCCAGACTGGAAAGAGTTTATCATTAGACTGGCATGGTTTATTTTTAGGATTGATAGTCGTTATACATGTACGGAGTAAAAGTGGTTTATATACTGTCAGAAGTGGCAGTTGTTATATCTTGTTTGTGCTAACCATGGTTTATTCATTGTTATTAGTTGATAAATTTGTTCATTGTTAGGGCTGAGTATGGCTTGTACCCTGTCAAGACTGAATGGAAATGATAGTCTTTCTTAGGACCAGAAGTGATGCATTCATCATTAAGACTGGAGGTGGTTTATTGTTAAGATTTAAAGTGGTGATTTCACTGATGGGACGGAAAGTGGCTTATTGCTTAGAATGGAAGTGGTTAAACCATTGTTTGGATTGAAAGTGGTTTATTCATTGAACTGGAGGGGTTTACTAATCATTTGGACTGGAAGTGCAGTGATTTATCGATTGTTAGAACTGGAAAGTGTTGATTGCTAGAACTGGAAGTGGTTGATTGCTAGGACTGGAGGTGTTTATTTGAAGACTAGAAGTGGTTCATTGTTAGGACCGGAAGTGGTTGATTGTTGGAGCTGGAAGAGTTAATTTTCTTGCATGGGAAACGAGTTATACTTATTCATTCTCAGGACTGGACGTGGATTTACCATGGTTAGAACTGGAAGTTGGTTATGTTTTCAGATTAGAAATGAGTTAATCATTGTTAGGACTAATGTTGGTTATTTTTCAGACTAGAAGTGAGTTAATCACTGTTTAGGACTGAATGTTGGTTATTTTTCAGACTAGAAGTGAGTTAATCACTGTTAGGACTGAATGTTGGTTATTTTTCAGACTAGAAGTGAGTTAATCATTGTTAGGACTGGAAGTTGGTTATTTTTCAGACCAGAAGTGAGTTAATCATTGTAGAACTGGATGTATTCATTGTCAGCACTGAATCCGATCGCTCACTTTTAGGACTGAAAAAGTTTATCTCTAGGAATGCGAGTTATTCATTTTGAGGACTGAAAAAGATTCATTTTTAGGAATGGAAGCGAATCATTCATTCTTAGAACCAAAGTGGTTTAGTCAGTTGAGGGTCGGAAGATGTTTACTCACAGTTCAAACTGGTAGCAAAATAATGTATTCTTTACATTGAGAGTGGAAGTGGTTTATTCATTATATAAATCAGAACCAGCATGTTATTGTCAGTCACATGCACGTTGACTTGATTAACGGAAAACATAAATTGTGATGATTCAACGTTTGGCAAGATATAGAGTGTAATGATTCAGCGTGCGAAACAGGTGTGGAGCAGTGATGGGCAGGGGGACGTGAAGGGAGAATGCTAGAGTGTAACTAAAGGAAGACAGCCTTCCCTCAGTTTCTGTGTGCACGTCACCCATGACTGCTCACCGTCTCTCTGTTTCCCAGGCCCCTGTAAGCAGGACACCTGCCACAACCCCGGCCAGGTGTGTGAAGTCTCCCCACAGACGAACGAGCACACCTGTGTGTGCCCTGACTGCAACCGGCCGCCCTGTCTCTCCCGTGTGCGCGCTGGTGGGCGACATGGTGAAGACCTACGAGAACGAGTGCCTGATGAGACGGGGAGCCTGCCAGCTGACCAAGAACTACCAGCTGCTGCAGAACAGGGCGTGTGATGGTAAGTGTCTTGGGCGCTGTAACTCTGTGAGAGGATGAATGCGTGGGATGAGATGGGGTCATTTTCTATATGCCATACATTCTGCCTCCAGTTCTTCCCAGCCCCCCAAACCCAGCAGTTTCAGTTTGGTTTCAGCAATCGGGCATCATTTTGTCTGTGCTCTGCCTCATGTGCTTTGCATTGGCTGAAGTCAGAAGCCAAACTACTAGAGCGAGATCAAAACACTAATTCAAGAAATAACACTACACAGGAATTTTTTTAAAATAGGATAGGATGGACTGGGCCTGAAGTTTTAGGACACCGGAACGAACACACAAGCAAGTCTATGAACACATACCACGTGTGGTCCCAGCTGTGGCATTTAATTGCGATTGTGTCGGAATGTGCATGTTTGTTGGCATTTTCGAGAGATGATTATAGTTTGCCAGACTGTATGGAAAAGCCTTTGTACTCCTAGCTGCAAATAGGTACCCGATTCGATTCATGGAAGGTAAATAGCGGCGAAAGGAGAGGATAGGGTCTGCCTTCCATACTGTCGTGCCCCAGACACAGTGAAGGTCTGACGGTTCACTGCCCCCTCATCATCGCTAAAAATTTTTCTCCCTTTCCCCCGATTTAAACCGCCACATTGGGCGCAGCGTTATGCCCCTTGCAATGTGCCCCCAACTCCAGCGCCACGGTCCCCGCCCCAAAAGCAACAAAAAAATTTTTTTTTTTTCTTTTTAACTTAAAAAAATTTTCAGGTATTACCATTAAATTTTAAACTTTAAAATCTGTTTTCCCAAAACCAATCTGAGATCTAATACGAAAAAAAGACAAAAAACACACTACCAAACAAACAGGCAAGGGTTGTGAAAACCTTCCCCATTGAAAATATATGGGGAAGACTAGTTCATCTAAACCCAAAAAGAAAGATTTAAAGGGCCCCCTAAAATTTTGACATAGCTTGCTGAATTGTATCAACTTCAGGGTAAAAACCCAGCAGCCCCACCAACACCGGGGCGCCAATTCTTCATATAGACTGCTCTCCCTCTTGTGCGACTGATTCTCTCTCTGGCCTCAAACATACACACACACAAAAATAACATTAATGTGGGGTGTTTGTGTGGACCCCTCTCCGCCCTTTTTTTTTTTTGGTTGGGGTTTTTTAACCCAATTTCGTTGCCAGGGGGTCCACACCCCTCTTTCATTTCTGGTATGCGTGTAGACTGTGCCAAGGTTTATAGCAGTTGTTTTCCAGAAAAATAAAGGTTTAAATATAGTCCACCTGATTTTTCCCTGTAAGAAGTGTACATCCCCAACCTTCTCGTAAAAATTCGGGACCAGGGTGGGGGGGGGTGGGGGGGGGGGGGGGGGGGGTGGGGGGGGGGGGGGGGGGGGGGGGGGGGGGGGGGGGGGGGGGGCTTAACAGGGGCATTTTGGGAACCGGGGGAAAAAGGGGGTGGGGGGCTTAACGGGGGCAGTTGGGAACCAGGGGATAAGGGGGTGGGGGGCTTAACAGGGCGTTCGGAACCGGGATAAAGGGGGTGGGTGGGTTTAACGGGGGCGTTGGGCTTTAACTGAAAGCATTTTAACCCCCTTTTTTTCATTGACCTGAATTTTTTAAAAAGAAATCGTTTGCATACAAATTGCCACCATCCACACATCAGTTGGACCTTATTCTGCAATGCTTTTTCATAACTATTCAAAATTACCCCCCCCCCCCCCCCCCCCCCCCCCCCCCCGGCAAACCCATTTTAAAAAAAAAAAGATTTGAAATTCTTTTTTTTTTCTCCCCCCACTGACGATGTATTTGGGAATAACGAGGGAAATTCCCCGAGAGATTCGGAGGATTTTCAGCTGTGTAGGGGAAAAGGTCCAGACATGAAAATAACGGGGGAGTGACGGCTGGATGCTAACAGATCCCCCCCAACTGCAACATGATCAAAAAAATGCCCAGAAAACCCATAAGGAAGGGTGCAACTCGAAAACACGCAAGACCTTTGGGTTCCTACGGCAAATTCCCCACACGGGCGTCGCCGCCCTGCCTCTGAAGGTGTAGGTGGTGAACACTAAAACCAACCCCACTACAGCGTGACCCACGGGAAAGCAAATGAAGGGGGTGAGTGCTGAGCTTTTTGGGGCCCGCCATACCCCCCCTTCCGTTTTACTTGGGCCCATTTGTTTTTTTCTTCTTTTTTTTTTTAAACTTCATCCATGCTGTTCTTCCTCCTTCCCAGTATTTTGTTGTAGGAAGTCTTCACACTCTAGGGCTTTTCTTTTTTTTCTTTTTTTAAGCATAAAATAATCATCATTATTTAAAATATAAGAAAAAAACGATATGTTTTTTTTTTTTACATTTTCCTAATGTGGAGGCAGCCCTAAAAACCCATTTTTTTCTGCTGACTGTAACTCCCAGTAGAGATCCACGATTTCCTGTCGTCTGTTCCCCAGTTTTTCCCCCATCATTTAAACTGAGCTTTCTCCCCTTTTTCAGGACCCAAGTTTTGTATTTTGGATATGTAGGAGACGGTGGGATTTGTCATTCAATGATGACTGGCAGTGCGCTGGTTTACTGTGATGACTGGCGGTGGTTTACTGACTGACGACTGGCAGTGGTTTACTATGACTGGCAGTGTTTATCGTGACGACTGGCAGTAGTTTATTATGATCAGTAGTGGTGTATTCATTGTTGACTGACAGTGGTTTACTGTGATGTCTGGCAGTGGTTTATTCATTGTGATGACTGGCGGTGGTTTATTCATTGTGATGACTGGCAGTGGTTTACTGTGATGACTGGCAGTGGTTTACTTATTGTGATGACTGGCAGTGGTTTACTCATTGTGATGACTGGCAGTGGTTTACCATTGCGATGACTGGCAGTGGTTTACTCATTGTGATGACTGGCAGTGGTTTACTATGACTGGCAGTGGTTTACTCATTGTGATGACTGGCAGTGGTTTACTCATTGTGATGACTGGCAGTGGTTTACCAATGTGATGACTGGCAGTGGTTTACTCATTGTGATGACTGGCAGTGGTTTACCATTGTGATGACTGGCAGTGTTTACTTATTGTGATGACTGGCGGTTGGTTTACCATTGATGACTGGCAAGTGGTTACTCATTGTGATGACTTGACAGTGGTTTACTGTGATGACTGGCAGTGGTTTACTCATTGTGATGACTGGCAGTGGATTACTCATTGTGTGGACTGGCAGTGGTTTACTCATTGTGATGACTGGGAGTGGGTTACTCATTGCGACGACTGGCAGTGGTTTACTCATTGCGATGACTGGCAGTGGTTTACCCATTGCGATGACTGGCAGTGGTTTACCATTGTGATGACTGGCAGTGGTTTACTCATTGTGATGACTGGCAGTGGTTTACCATTGTGATGACTGGCAGTGGTTTACCCATTGTGATGACTGGCAGTGGTTTACTCATTGTGATGACTGGCAGTGGTTTACTCATTGTGATGACTGGCAGTGGTTTACTTATTGTGATGACTGGCAGTAGTTTATTGTGATGACTGGCAGTGGTTTACTTATTGTGATGACTGGCAGTGGTTTACTTATTGTGATGACTGGCAGTGGTTTACTCATTGTGAGGACTGGCAGTTTTTTTACCATTGTGATGACTGGCAGTGGTTTACTATGACTGGCAGTGGTTTTCTCATTGTGATGACTGGCAGTGGTTTACTCATTGTGATGACTGGCAGTGGTTTACCATTGTGATGACTAGCAGTGGTTTACTTGTGATGACTGGTGGTGTTTACCATTGTGATGACTGGCAGTGGTTTACCATTGTGATGACTGGCAGTGGTTTGCTCATTGTGATGACTGGCAGTGGATTACTCATTGTGATGACTGGCAGTGGTTTACCATTGTGATGACCGACATTGGTGATGACCGATGTTTTCTTCAATGTGCTGATGTCAGGGGTTTACTGTGATGAAGAATAATGATATATTCTTTTTGATGACAGACAGTGAATTATTGAGATGAATGGCAGTGGCTATCATGGCCGGAGTATTTTAATTGCGATGACTGGCTGTGGTATATTTTTATAAGTGGTGGTGAATTATCATTACTGATAATGTTGTAGTCATTGCGATAACAGTGGTTTATTGTCGTGACTGGTGGTAGTTTCTTGCAATATGAGTGGCAGTGCTTTATTGTGATGACCGACCACTGTGCATTTGAGATGGTGGTGACTTACTGTGAGGGGATAGCAGTGGTTTATTGATAAAACTGGATGTTTGTTTTAAGGGTCTGGTAATGATTTACCAATGGCTAGGACAGAGAGTGACAGATTGTTGTTTGGATCGGCCACAACAAAGTGGTTAAAGTCCAGTTAGAACTGGCAGTGGTGCATTCATCGTCATGCCCGAAAAAGGGGATTATTGCAGCAATGCTGTAGTGCACATGATCACCAAGACCTGTAGAAATTCAGTGCTTGAACTGAAAGGCAATGATACCAGGACACTGGACTGTGGTTTGGAGGGCAAGCCACCCTGAAAAATGAATGGATATGTCGGTCTTGAAACAACTAGTGGCCCCTGTATCTTTCAGTGTTTACATTAGCAAATAAACAATAGCAAACTATGTATCTAAAAAGGCCTGGGAAAAGACAGGAATTGTAGGACTTTGCAGGCGGTCTTCTTGTTTCTGTTGTCAGCATGGTGCCCCCTGCAGGCTGTCTTCTTCTTTCTGTTGTCAGTATGGTGCCCCCCTGCAGGCTGTCTTCTTCTTTCTGTTGTCAGTATGGTGCCCCCCTGCAGGCTGTCTTCTTGTTTCTGTTGTCAGTAGGATGCCTCCCTGCAGGCTGTCTTCTTGTTTCTGTTGTCAGTAGGGTGCCTCCCTGCAGGCTGTCTTCTTGTTTCTGTTGTCAGTCTTTCTGTTGTCAGTATGGTGCCTCCCTGCAGGCTGTCTTCTTTCTGTTTTCAGTATGGTGCCCCCTGCAGGCTGTCTTCTTCTTTCTGTTGTCAGTATGGTGCCTCCCTGCAGGCTGTCTTCTTGTTTCTGTTGTCAGTATGGTGCCCCCCTGCAGGCTGTCTTCTTGTTTCTGTTTTCAGTATGGTGCCCCCCTGCAGGCTGTCTTCTTGTTTCTGTTGTCAGTATGGTGGTGCCCCCCTGCAGGCTGTCTTCTTTCTGTTGTCAGTATGGTGCCCCCCTGCAGGCTGTCTTCTTCTTTCTGTTGTCAGTATGGTGCCCCTCTGCAGGCTGTCTTCTTCTTTCTGTTGTCAGTATGGTGCCCCCCTGCAGGCTGCCTTCTTGTTTCTGTTGTCAGTATGGTGCCCCCCCCCCCCCCCCAGGCCGTCTTCTTGTTTCTGTTGTCAGTATGGTGCCCCTCTGCAGGCTGTCTTCTTTCTGTTGTCAGTATGGTGCCCCTCTGCAGGCTGTCTTCTTCTTTCTGTTGTCAGTAATGAGTATGGTGCCCCCTGCAGGCTGTCTTCTTGTTTCTGTTTTCAGTATGGTGCCCCCCTGCAGGCTGTCTTCTTGTTTCTGTTGTCAGTATGGTGCCCCCCCCCCCCCCCCCCTTCCCCTGCAGGCTGTCTTCTTGTTTCTGTTGTCAGTATGGTGCCCCCCCCCCCCCCCCCCCCCCCCCCCCCCCCCCCCCCCCCCCTTTCCCCCGCAGGCTGTCTTCTTGTTTCTGTTGTCAGTATGGTGCCCCCCCCCCCCCCCCCCCCTTCCCTGCAGGCTGTCTTCTTGTTTCTGTTGTCAGCATGGTGCCCCCCCCCCCCCCCCTTCCCCTGCAGGCTGTCTTCTTGTTTCTGTTGTCAGCATGGTGCCCCTCTGCAGGCTGTCTTCTTGTTTTTGTTGTCAGTATGGTGCCTCCTGCACCATACTGACAACAGAAAGAAGAAGACAGCCTGCAGGGGGGCACCATACTGAAAACGAAAGAAGACAGCTGCAGGGGGGCACCATACTGACAACAGAAACAAGAAGACAGCCTGCAGGGGGCACCATACTGACAACAGAAACAAGAAGACAGCCTGCAGGGGGGCACCATACTGACAACAGAAGGAAGAAGACAGCCTGCAGGTGGGCACCATACTGACAACAGAAAGAAGAAGACAGCCTGCAGGGGGGCACCATACTGACAACAGAAACAAGACAGCCTGCAGGGGAAGGGGGGGGGGGGGGGCACCATACTGACAACAGAAACAAAGAAGACAGCCTGCAGGGGGGCACCATACTGATAACAGAAAGAAGACGCCTGCAGGGGGGCACCATACTGACAACAGAAAGAAGACAGCCTGCAGGGGGGCACCATACTGGCAACAGAAAGAAGACAGCCTGCAGGGGGGCCCATACTGCAACAGAAAGAAGACAGCTGCAGGGGGGCACATACTGAAAAGAAAGAAGACAGCCTGCAGGGGGGCACCATACTGACAACAGAAAGAAGACAGCCTGCAGGGGGGCACCATACTGACAACAGAAAGAAGACAGCCTGCAGGGGGGCACCATACTGACAACAGAAAGAAGACAGCCTGCAGGGGGGCACCATACTGACAACAGAAAGAAGACAGCCTGCAGGGGGGCACCATACTGACAACAGAAAGAAGACAGCCTGCAGGGGGGCACCATACTGACAACAGAAAGAAGACAGCCTGCAGGGGGGTACCATACTGACAACTTGTTTCTGTTTTCAGCATGGTGCCCCCTGCAGGCTGTCTTCTTCTTTCTGTTCTTTCTTTCTGTTGTCAGTATGGTTCAGGGAGGGTCCATGGTTCAGAAGGCAAACAAGACTTTCTGCTTCCATGAAATATCAGACAAGGGACGAAATAATGGATGGACTGAGACGTTAATGCAAAATCTGTATGTCATCTGCTAAGAAGGCTCAGTCACTCAGGAATCGATATTATCTGCCAATTGGAATAGATTCTTTACACTGAACAATCAGAATGCAGCTTAGTATAGATGTGGGATGGCTCCTCGGTGTCTGCTATCGCAATCATTCAGTGTTGATTTCATGAAACCACGTTCAGCCAATCCTACTGATCAGTTACATCGATTCCTTGTTCTATCGAGGCAAAGGAAAGATTTGCTGGCATCATTTCACACATTCATGTTTCAGATACTGTTTGAAATATGCTCTGCATATAACTACACAAGAGGACGACACATTGGGAAGAATAACCTCGATCTTCTGTGGCCTACGTTGATTTGGAAAAAAAAAACCCACTCACTTCAGCAAGCTGATCAACACACTCTCACTGCGAACCTTATGAGCCAAGTAAATTCCCCCCACAATACCTGTTGAAACGACTTGTCCTGATACAAAAGGCCTGGTGAAAACATGCCTGTGTCAATCAGTCATTCCCCTCTACTATGGCCCTGATGTATTCCACATTCATCATTTGTAGCAAACACACAGAACTGGCAAAGAATATGACGGTAAACTCCAATCCTCTTCCAATAAGACAGATTATTAAGTATTGGTTTGGTTGGGATGTATGTTTCTGTTGGTCTAATCTTTTTTCCTTGTTTTCAGGTGTCGATTGTCAAAGGCTGTAAATGTCTGGAAGAACCCCAGCACTAATGAGAAGCAAGCGATCATTCCTACGTCAACAACTGATTATTGCTAGTGATTCCTACATTATTTTCCTGGCTACAGGCCATGAGACCAAAAAAAAAAAAAAAAAAGAAACGCAATAGAAGGGAATGAAAGACGGGGTAAATAAAATCATGTGAACAATATTGCGTTGTTTTGGTTTTTTAGTGTTTGCATGTCATTCGAGTCTCGGCCAAAATAAAAAAAATGGATGCAAAGTAATGCTTATGCTATACACCATAGGACACCGATGTGAATTTTCACGAGTAATACACCATAGGACACCAATGTGAATTTTCACGAGTAATACACCACAGGGCACCAATGTGAATTTTCACGAGTAATCACCATAGGACACCAATGTGAATTTTCACAAGTAATACACCATAGGACACCAATGTGAATTTTCACAAGTAATACACCATAGGACACCAATGTGAATTTTCACAAGTAATACACCATAGGACACCAATGTGAATTTTCACAAGTAATACACCATAGGGCACCAATGTGAATTTTCACAAGTAATACACCATAGGGCACCAATGTGAATTTTCACAAGTACGCTATGAAGGTGCATAAAAACAGTTCTCCATCGGTGGCTTGTCAGTTGAAGGCATCCGTCAGGAGACAGTTGTATTCACTTTTTGACTGTCGCCAGTCAAAGCTTTCCTTTGTTCTTTGTCTGTCGCCCATTGAAGCATTACTTTGCCCCTTGTTTTCTGTATCTGTTTGTATTTTGGCTTGTTTTCAGCAACTCTGCATTCTATGTCCCATATACAATGACTTATCTATACACATGGAAAAAGTTAAGCAACCCTCACATTTATCGCTAAGGACGAGATATAATACTATTTAAATGAAAGCAACATTCAAGTAAATCAAATGGTCTTTATTCCATGAAAGTATGACACTGTCCCATTACCGAAACAATAGAAATATGGTTCAGTGTTTGAAAATTCAACTGCAAAATGGTGAACAAAGATGTGCACCATTTTTGAACAAAAACATGGCATGGTTAAGTTTGAAAATAACAATTTCATCCAGTTGATGCGAAATTAATTTTGGTAGGAAAACAACAATGAAAGTGTCCAGATAGCATAACAGCAAAAAAAATCAATACGGGTGTATCCTCCCTGTACATTGATGACTGCCTGAATCCTTCGTCTCATCCCTCCAGTGAGTCGTCTGATCTGCTGAAGGTGATCTGCTGCCACTCCCGATGCAATGCTGCTTCCAGTTCCTGGAGATTTTGCAGAGGAGGGTCCAGTGTCTGTATTCGACGGCCAAGCAAGTCCCATAGATGCTCCAGCGGATTGAGGTCCGGACTCATGGCAGGCCATGGTAATGTTGTCACCGCCTCTTGCTGGAGGTATGCTGTGACTGCTCTTGAACGATGAGGCCGGGCATTGTCATCCATGAACACAGGTCTTGTGGCTAGTGGGTGGTCGTCAAAATGAGGCACAACAGCTGGCTGCAGTACCTCCCGGATGTAGCGATCTGTCAAGTTGCCACGAATGGTCACCAGGTCCATCTTGCAGTCGTGTGAGATGCATCCCCACACCATGACGGAGCCTCCGCCGAAAGGTACAGTTTGTTTGATGTTCCTTGCAGCATAGGCTGTTTGGGGATGCCTCCATACTCTCGCTCTGCCATCTGTAACATGCAGTAAGAAGCGGCTTTCATCAGACCAGTGGATCTTCCTCCAGTTCCTTAGGTTCCAGTGCTGTCGGGCAAGACACCAGGTCAAACGTAATCTCTTATGATTGTCTGTAAGGTGTGGACGCTTGATGACTCTTCTTGCCCTCAGTCCTATAGCTTGCAAGCGATTTCTAACGGTTTTTGTGGACAGAGGTCGATTTGGCAGCCACTGCCGTTTCAGTGTGGTTGAAGTTGCGAATCGCTGTTGCCGTACCAGTCGGTGGAGCGCCCTGTCTTCACGCTGGGTAGTGACACGTGGTCTGCCTGATCGTGGCCGGTCATTCACTGTGTTCGTTTCAGCATGTTTTCTTATCAGTCGGCTGATTACTGACGTTTGGTATCCCAGTTGACGTCCAATTGCTTTGCTGGTCATACCAGTAGAATGCATGCCAATAATTTGCCAACGTTGTCCTTCTGACATTCTTCTTCGTTCCATCTTGTTGGACAGTGACTGTGCAGTGAGAAACTTACTCAAAAACGCACGTTTCTGTGGAGTGAGCAAACTTCATTTTTGCGAGTGCACGGATGGTGTGATGCTCATGCACGCCACATGCAGCCAGAGACTCACTGTCACACTTGGCTGGTTTTATCATCTCTATGGAATACCCGTCTTGTCAGAATTACTATTTTGTGCCATGTTAATACTCACAGTTACCTGGGACGGTATGTTTCATTTAGGGTTGCTTAACTTTTTTCCATGTGTATATTTAATGCTTAACGCACTCCTAAATCCTTGGTGGCTATGTGAAGTAAGAAACCTCTCCAGATTTTTCTGGGTTTACCACACGTAAGGTTTGATACCAACAAAAGCAAATGTAGACATCTCATACACTATTACAGGTCAATAACATGCACCAACAGTACTCGCACTGTACCAAGCAAGAAATGGATCTACCATGTTTGTACATGCTTGTAAACATTTCAGTTGGCGCATTTTTCTCTTGCGTCCGTCCAAATATCCACCAGTTCAAAGTCTGAAACTCGACTCACAATTATTAAAAAAACAAACAAAAAAAATCTAATCTGTGTTTGCAGTTCAATGAGACCTTTCTTCCTGATCAGCCAACATCACGCATTTTCTCACTGGGTGCTCACCCTCTGTTCTGTGACCCTTTTTTCTCCCCTCCGTCCTGAAATTCCCGGGCTGGTTCAGACCTTTTTTCCCCATCATCCTGAAATTCCGGGCTGGTTCAGACCTTTTTCCCCATCATCCTGAAATTCCCGGGCTGGTTAAGACTTTTTCACCCTCGTCCAGAAATTCCTGGGCTGGTTCAGACTTTTTCCCCCCTCGATCCAGAAATTCCTGGGCTGGTTCAGACTTTTTTCCCCTCCATCCAGAAATTCCTGGGCTGGTCCAGACTTTCCCCCCTCCATCCTGAAATTCCTGGGCTGGTTCAAACTTTTCCCCCCCATCCTGAAATTCCTGACTGGTTTCAGACTTTCCCCCTCCATCCTGAAATTCCTGGACTGGTTCAACTTTTTCCCCCTCCATCCTGAAATTCCTGGACTGATTCAGACTTTTTTCCCCCCTCCATCTCAAAATTCCTGGGCTGATTCAGACTTGTTCCCCCCTTCAATCGTCCCACTCCTTAAATAAGAAAAACAGTTTGCCAACCTGTGGGCTGCCTTTTCTGAAAAATCCCTCAATTCGTCAACTGTGCTAAATGTATATGCATGATGACTGGTGCTAAATGTATATGCATGATGACTGGTGCTAAATGTATATGCATGATGACTGGTGCTAAATGTATATGCATGACTGGTGCTGCATGATGACTGGTGCTGCATGTATATGCATGACTGGTGCCAAATGTATATGCATGATGACTGGTGCCAAATGTATATGCATGATGACTGGTGCTAAATGTATATGCATGATGACTGGTGCCAAATGTATATGCATGATGACTGGTGCCAAATGTACAAATGACTTGCCCCCGAGTTGACCCTTCTGTCATGATCATGGTGTTGAAATGGTACTGTGTCAAAATCACAATTTCTTGACCTTAATAATGGAAGCCTTGATAATCCTCCAGCAACTTACTTTTGTTCAGCACTGCACATGTACATAAGAGCCAGGTGTCAGATGCTGACGCATAGACACCCTTGCACTGATAAGAAAGGTGACAAGTCAACTAGAAAGACATCAGAACACACAAAGAGGAACCCATACCAATCTACAGTAAATTCACTTTCTACTGACAACAAATCAGAAGCCTACCTGGGGCAACACATGAAACTTTTGAGTCAAACATGTTGCTGCTATTATATGAATAAAAATGACAAAAAAAACCAACACTGGCTTCACAGGAACATGCTAATACTGCTTAGTTTATAAGTTAGCATGGTTAACAGACACAGCCCTCACAACACTTTCTGGGCAGGTACTATGTATTCAAAGACTATTAACAAGCACTAATACATTCAACAATTTCAAGGTAGTCTGTCCCATTTAACATACAAATGCACAGAGATAAGGCTTTTGCATCTGTTTTAAAGACTATACGAATGTGTAAAGATGAGGCTTTGCACCTGTTCTACAGACACTTCAATACATAAAGATGACGCTTTTGTACCTGCTTTACAAAACCAACTCTGATATAACACATATTGATGAGACTTTTGTATCGGTGTTGGAGACCAAGAAATGCACCGACTTTACACACATGCAAAATTAATTCTGATAAATAAAATAATTGCACCATAATCACATGTTCATGTTTGAAGAAAAAAAATCAGTTGTGGATTTTCTTTTTTCGGTTATGAGTGAAAGTTAACACAGCTTCAATCCCAACTTCATCACAGTTGTAGACTGTGATTGGAACACAAAGAAATAATCAAATGATCTCTGAATATTTCTCCCAAACATTTTCACTTACAAGCAGTATCCATGGATCTCCATCTTTTTTCTTGACAGTAGTTCATTTCATTATATTTTAAACCAAAAAAAAAAAAAAAAAAGGAGGAAAAAAAAACAACTTTCAACTTTGTTATTGCAATACACAAAATCACATTAGCAACATAACACTGCATCAATCATCTTCATCGTCACTGATAACTTTGCGCTTTTTTTTCAACGCTCCAAGGGTCACATGATCGTCTAGGTCAGAGTCCTCGGAGCCGGGGGGTCCCTGGGACAGCATGGTGGCTGGGAAGGATTCTGAAGGACAGGAAAAATGAGACGCTGAGTCAGACACTGGGTCGGTCAGACACTCAGCAGTAAATCATCCGAGTGCTGTCTTCAACATTTCATCCTACTTACACACAGAACACTGGGAAAATAAGCACAACTGCTATTTAAAAAAAAAAAACAACAACAAAAACAGACCACACATATTTGTCCTGATTTCGAAGCAAGACAATGGTCAAACAAACAAAAAAAGATTTTCCCACAGATGTTCAAGTTTCACATTCAATACATGACTAAAAGTCCTTCAAATGGGTCCATAAACCGAAGGTCCATTTCATTTGTGAATGTTCACCTGCCATCTTGCACAAGTGTAAAATCCAATTACCAACTTTCATAAGAGAAGGGCAGTTTGGCTGTTGGTATGGATGACATATCTACACAGAGCTGCACCAAAAGCATGCAAACATGAATGAAAAACTGACTGACTGACTGAACAAGGTGGGAAACAACTGAAAAGAGCACCTGCAGGCAGCTCTTCTGTTTGCTCTACCCAGGTAAGCAGCCCACGGCCGCGCCAACCCACTCACAACCACAGCATTTAGTTCATTCAACGCTTTGCCTGTTGACCCCAGCTAGGCGCGTAACGAGTCAGCCACCGCACTGTACCAGACGCGCGATCTTTCCTCAGCGAACACGCTTTGTGTTTGGACGCTTCGAGACTGGTGCAACATCATTAAGTTATATTTATTGTACAGAGGTTTTTAGACTAAAATTTCTGTACGAGACAAAAAGCGCAGTGAGTACTTGAGAGTGTGACAAAAGCTGGCATTTTGCTCTTCTCTGTGAGTACCATAATTAAGTTCGTGTTTTAAAACTTTCTGACAGAACTTTGCGACGGCAAAACCTGGGCTTTCGCCGTGGCGCGCGCGTGCGTCGTTGGCCTCCTGATGTCGCGCGGGCCTTATGAGTGTTTTGGACCGAAGTTGGCCGGCCGGCGTTGGCAAAAAACTTTGTGAATAAAAATTAGTTAGCATTTTAAAGGGGGCCGTATTAAAAACCTTTGTATATTACACATTTTTTCATTGTTCCCACATTTTATATGCAGGGTTGCATAAAGAGCAACGAGGCCTAATTAAAGGGAAACGAGAAAACAAATTACAAAACAAAAGCAAAATAATACTCCTATAACAAAGGGGGCAAAAACAAAAAATTGAAATAATTTTTTAATTTTTTTTTTTATTTTTTTGGGCTTTAAAATGGGAGGTGAACCTTTGGAGGGTTGTGGTGTGTTGTGTGTGGGGGGGGGGGGGGGGGGGGGGGGGAGGGGGGGGGGTGGAGAGAGGAGAGAGAGAGAGGGGGGGGGGGGGGGGGATGGCCCGAAAGGATTAGGAAAAAAAACGGTTTTTCTCTCACTGAACATTTTGAACGTTTAAAAGGTCTTGTGTAGAGTTGGGAAAATTCTAAGTAAATTTTTCCCCGGGCAACTTTTGCAGATCATCCTTTCAAGCGAGGAGAGACAGGTAGAAAATTCAATAGAAAATTTGTTGAAAAAAAAAGCATCATAAGTACTACCCCAAATTTACACAAAAAAATTGGTCTAATCATCCTATAAACGTAAGACAAAAATTTACTTTCAAGTTGACATATGTTCACTGAACAATTTTGAATTGCATGTTTGTAATGGGTGTATAAATAAATAAAATATTTACCTTTGTTTCCAGATTATGTAATTTATAAATATTGGTTTTTAAAATTTTTTAAAGAAGTGAGGTAAATACTGAAATAACATAGTTTTGTTTTAGTTTTTTTTTCAAACGGGGGAAAGTGTCTTCTGTTAAAGTTGGGGGGGGGAAAAAGGGGGGGGGGGTGGGGGCGGGGGGTTGGGAAGGAGAGGGGACAACAGCAAAAACCCTGTCAGGTCACATTTCGGGAAAACAAGCCCGATCGAGAGTGTAGGGGCACACCCCGAGACAGTGCCAACCCAAACATTTTTTGTTTGTTAAAAGTGATAGTAACAGTTATGGTTTAGAAGTGGGGTATTACACACAACCAGCTTTTAAAAAAAGGGGCGGATACCATGTTGTGTGTGGGGCGGCGTGCGTGCGTGGCGGGGGGGTGTGTGTGGGGGTTTTGGTGTGTGTGTGGTGTGTGTGGTGTGTTGTGTGTGAGGGCAGTTTGGTGTGTGTGTGTGTGTGGTGTTTTTGGGGTGTGTTGTTTTTGTTCTGTTTAATCAGCTGCACGTCAGTTTAATTCACTTTTCCTCTCCTCTCTCTCTCTCCTCTTCTCTCCCTTCCTCCCCCCCCCCCTCTCTCCCTTCCTCTCCCTTCCCCCCCCCCTTTTTCCCACCCCCCTCATCTCGTATGCCGTGTGCCGTGTATATGTTGTGTGTTGTGTGTGTGGTGGTGTGTGTGTGTGTGTGTGTGTGTGTATTTTTTTTCTGTGAAGTCATGCATGCCGTCATTCAGTTTATTTCTCTCCCTCCTCTTCCTTTTCCCCTCCTTCCTCTCTTCTCCCCTCTCTCTCTCCTTTCCCCCCCCCCCTCTCCTCTCTGTCTCTCTCCCCCCCCTCCCTCCCCCTTCCCCCACCCCCTCAGTCTCGTATGCCGTGTGCCGTGTATATGTTGTGTGGTTTTGTGTGTGTGTGTGTGTGGGGTGTGGTGTTGTGTGTGTGATATCGTTTTTTCTGTAATCAGCATGCACGTCAGTTTCATTCGTTTCTCTCCCCCTTCCCTCTCTTCCTCTCTCCCCCCTCTCTCCTCTCTCTCTCTCTCTCCCTCTCCTCCTCTCTCTCTCTCTCCTAAACCCATGCCGGGGGCCGGTATATGTAATTTTAGTGGGGTGTGTGTTGTGGGGGTTTTGGGGGTGTTTGGGGTTGAGGAGGAAGGGAGTGGTTTTGTTTGTGTGGAGAGAGAGAGAGAAAAAGAAGAGATGGTGTGTTTTGTGTGTTGGGGAAGAGAGAGAAGAGAGAGAGAAGAGGAAAGAGAGAGAGAGAAGAAGAAGAAGAGAGAGATTGTTCTTATGAGTGCAACCCTTTTCAGTGAAACCCTTTTCTCTCTGATCATGCTTTTTATGATTTTGTATACATGTACAAAGCTATGGCATGCAAGTTTTTCATTATT
This sequence comes from Conus ventricosus, assembly GCA_018398815.1. Classification (NCBI taxonomy): domain Eukaryota; kingdom Metazoa; phylum Mollusca; class Gastropoda; order Neogastropoda; family Conidae; genus Conus; species Conus ventricosus. Next base: position 59,070,158 of record CM031620.1, on the reverse strand, counting down.
TTTTATTTAAACGTCCTCCCTCCCACCCCCACTCTCCCCCCCTCTCTCCTCTCCTGCAAGCTTTTTTTGATTTTTGTGTGTAAAATATCCGGCATGTCTGTTTCTTTATTTGTATTCTCAATCATCACCCCCCCCACCCCAATCCCCCCCTCCCCCCTCTCTCCCATGTCAACTCTCTCTCTCTCCTCTCTCCTCACTCTCCTCTCTCCCTCCTCTCCTCTCCTTCTCTTTTTTTCTGCGCGCCGGGGTAAAAAAAGTGCATGTTTTTTTTCTTCCCCATTGATTTTTAAGTGGTAAATTTCCCTGCAGGGCTTGTGTAGTCATGTTTACTCAACCCTTCCTCTCTCACCTCTTTTCTTTTTCTCTCTCTCCTTTTCCCCTCTCCCTCTCTTCTTTCTCCTCACAGACACACACCACACACCACAACACACACACACCAACACACAACACATACACACACACACCACACACCCAAAACACACACACTCGACTTTGGGTTCGCAGTTTTTCGTCAAGCCTGGTCTTGTTTTTTTTTGTTTTTTTTTCCCTTAGTCAGCTGTTAAAAGTTCAACCCAAAACCCCACCTTAATGTTTAAAAATCATAATGAGGGGATTGCGTTAAGTTTTCTGCTTTTATGTACAATTTGGTTTCGCGCGCATGTGTCATGCGGTGCGCATGTTTGTGTTTGTGTGTGGGGGGTGTGTGCGCATGTGCGCGCCCCCGTGCGCACGCTACGGCGTGGTTGTGTAGTGTAAAATTCGTGTATGTGTAAGAAAACCCTTCGCAGAAAAGCCTCAAAAGTGGTTGTGGCAAAGACAAAACCCCTGTTTTCGTGTACCCGCCCCCCTGTGTGGGGCCGTTTTGTAAACATTTGGCGCTTTTGGCGCGATACAGACCCAAAAAACAGTGGGAGTTCGCTATTCTCCACGCTTTCAGTACAAGCGCCTTGGGGCCCTTATCCCAACACTCTAGGGTTTCAGATACCAGACCCCTAGGGCCAACAGTAACAAGCCGGTTTTGGGTGCGCGCGAAAAATTTTGTTACTTTGTTTTCCTCCCAAAATTTTGAAAATTTACTCAAGCGACTTAATGCAGCAGTCAGAACTGCCCTGACCCCTTTTTGTTAAGGAAAGCAGACTTAAGCCTTTCAAACCAAGGACAGGCACTAAATAAACACCTGAAATAAAAACCCCAAACAGCATCTGTTCAAGGTTTTGAGAAACGCATCCTGAAATGGTTGCATACCGGGCCTTCTCTTCTTTCCAAGAGCAAGGTGGGAAGGGGGTTTCTTAGGTCATAAATATGGGGACACGAAATCCAAAATTAGCAAGAAATAGATGTGTCACACTATTCTCTCCATGAAACTTAAAAGTCCCCTGTATCCATGTCGTTAAGCACGTTTCCTGTAGGTTTACACTGACACTCCCAGCAGAAAAACACCAAAAAAGCAAATTTCACTTTTTTTTTTTTTTAAGGGAAGAACTGAGTTTTTAAGCCAGAACAGAACTGAAGAAAGGGGAAAAGGGCAAAAAACCCAATGCCCAAAGGGGCCTTTTCCCTCTTGACCGCTCCCCTCAACGAACTCGTCATCGTGCTTTCTAAACCATCAGCTTTCCCTTCTCTTTTCTCTTTTCCTGTCGTTTCATCCCCAAAGTCCAACATCCTTGGACGAGAGGCTAGCGAAAAATCTTATCTGAAGCAAGAAACAGAATCCACCACATTTACACACCATAAAAACTTCAACCACACAAAGAACATTCAATCCACATTTAAAATCTTAAAACTTCAACACACACAAAAACCGGGAAACCCCACTTTTTCACCCGTAAACTTCCAACTTTTTGCATACCCAGAATCCTCTTTTAACACACGAAAACTTCAACCCACACACAAAACCCAAAATCACACACACACACTGAAAAACGTCAAGCACACGCAGAACCTGGGAATCCCCCCCAATTACAAACGTAAACTTCAAGCTATACATAAAAACGGGAATCCCCATTTACACACCGTAAAATTTCAGCATAGCATAAAGGGGAACCCACATTTAAACACCGTAAACTTCAAGCTATATGCTAACAGGGGAATCCCACATTTAAAAACCCCGAAAACTTCAAGCTATATGCAAAACAGGGGAATCCCACATTTACACACGAAAACTTCAAGCTTTTTGCATAACACGGAATCCCACATTACACCCGTAAAATTTTCAAGTATTGCAAAAAGGGGAACCCCACATTTACACACCGTAAAACTTCAAGCTACACGCAGAACCAAGAATCCCACTTACACACCGTAAAACTTCACATATGATAACCGGGGAAGCTACATTACACCCGCTCCCTTCAAGTCACACGAACCAAAGAATCCAACATTACAGACTGTAAAATTTCAAGCTAACCTAAAAGTGAATCCTACATTTACACGCCGTGAAACTTCAAGGAAAAACCAAAACCAGAACCTGCTTTCCACACCGTAAAACTTGAAACACATTAAAAAAACCAAAACAAGAGATAACACCCTGAGGGAAAAGAGGAAAAAAACAAACATTTCATATCACACAGGTGAAACAAAAAAAAAGCCCTTTCACAACTACAGACAAACCCACACAATATCCCTGCATAAATTCACCCGAATACTGAAAACACACATAAACTGTCCTCACCCACAATACAACCCAAAACAGGCATGAATTGCCCCTTTCCACAAAAAAAAACCACACATTAAAATTTCCCTCCAAATGCAAAAGTACACATGTACAAAGTTCCCCCACCACAAGACAATCTACACATTACGAAATTGCCCTCACCCCAAAAGACAACCCAATCATGCGAAGTTGCCCCACCACATGACAAACCCACATGTACAAAATTTCCCACCACAATGACAATGTCACATTAAAAGTTGCCCCACCACAATGAAACCTAAAAACCCGAAAAAAGTTGCCCCCACCCCAAAGACATCCTAAACACATGTACAAAGTTGCCCTCACCACAATGACAACCTAAACACATGTACAAAGTTGCCCTCACCACAATGACAACCTAAACACATGTACAAAGTTGCCCTCACCACAATGACAACCTACACACATGTACAAAGTTGCCCTCACCACAATGACAACCTACACACATGTACAAAGTTGCCCTCACCACAATGACAACCTACACACGTACAAAGTTGCCCTCACCATAATGACAACCTACACACATGTACAAAGTTCCCCTCACCACAATGACAACCTACACACATGAACGAAGTTCCCCTCACCACAAGGACGACCTAAACACAAGTACGAAGTGACCCTCACCACAAGGGCAACCTAAACACATGTACAAAGTTGCCCTCACCATAATGACAACCTACATACATGAATAAAGTTCCCCTCACCACAATGACAACCTACACACATGTACGAAGTTCCCCTCACCACAAGGACGACCTAAACACAAGTACGAAGTGACCCTCACCACAAGGGCAACCTAAACACAAGTACGAAGTGACCCTCACCACAAGGGCAACCTAAACACAAGTACGAAGTGACCCTCACCACAAGGGCAACCTAAACACAAGTACGAAGTGACCCTCACCACAAGGGCGACCTAAACACAAGTACGAAGTGACCCTCACCACAAGGGCAACCTAAACACAAGTACGAAGTGACCCTCACCACAAGGCAACCTAAACACAAGTACGAAGTGACCCTCACGACAATGGCAACCTAAACACATGTACGAAGTGACCCTCACCACAAGGGCAACCTAAACACATGTATGAAGTGACCCTCACCACAAGGGCGACCTAAACACAAGTACGAAGTGACCCTCACCACAAGGGCGACCTAAACACAAGTACGAAGTGACCCTCACCACAAGGGCGACCTAAACACATGTACGAAGTTCCCCTCACCACAAGGACGACCTAAACACAAGTACGAAGTGACCCTCACCATAAGGGTGACCTAAACACAAGTACGAAGTTCCCCTCACCACAAGGACGACCTAAACACAAGTACGAAGTGACCCTCACCACCTAAACACAAGTACGAAGTGACCCTCACCACAAGGGCAACCTAAACACATGTACGAAGTGACCCTCACCACAAGGGCAACCTAAACACATGTACAAAGTTGCCCTCACCACAATGACAACCTAAACACATGTACAAAGTTGCCCTCACCACAATGACAACCTAAACACATGTATACATGAATTAAATTATACCTGCTTCTTTCCACCCCGGCCGGCTCCTACCCACAGTTGAGTTTGCTGCGGACTCAGTTGGGAAGACTGGGACCACACAGTTGAGTTTGCTGCGGACTCAGTTGGGAAGACTGGGACCACACAGTTGAGTTTGCTGCGGACTCAGTTGGGAAGACTGGGACCACACAGTCGAGTTTGCTGCCGACTCAGTTGGGAAGACTGGACCACACAGTCGAGTTTCATCCACTTACTGGATGCATCTAAGAGAGTGTTGCTCAAATTTCCTGACCAACACTGCAGGTGTCTGTACCTCTCGGGCCTGGCTGATGCCAGGATATATTATGAAAGGAAGCATAGTGTACAGCCCTGTCATGTAGTCTCACACTGAAATCGAAATCCGTAGCATCATCTTCATCATCCTCAATCTCACCAATCAGCATAAAAGAAGTCTCAAATTCTGTGGCCCTTCATGCCCTGCTCTCATGGTGACCTCAGTTTCAAGGTCCTGTCCACGTCTGTGGTCTTGATTTGATTCCGTCGGGTTCAACAGTGTCTGCGAGTTCATGGGGGTTGTCGTTGGACGGAGGTGGTGGTGCCCTCCAGAGGGAGAGCTCACTCACGCCGGCTCCGCAACCAAGCAATTACTGTTGTCAGCAGGGGGCTTAGTAGGTGGTTTCCTGCGTATGTTGGATCAGAACAGGCGCCACTGAACACCACCGAAGTGACTCGGCAGCAGTGCAGTGTCTCCTCCGGTGGGTTGCCTCTTGACGACTTGACACTGACTGCTCCCTGTGGATTGCTGGTGCCGGGTCTGCTGTGGGACTGTGGGGGATGTGGCTGTGGACAGGGTGTCGGAATGAGCGGCGTGGGTGCACTGCCACTGAGGTGGCACAGAAGATAGGACAGCAAAAAAAAAAAAAAACGGAAAGAAAGAAATTATACTTGCTACACAAACAATCCACCAGCACTCAACAGAAAGCAATCACATCAGGTCGACATGAGGCAACCCACCAGAGAAGCTCCTGCACTGCCGCCAAATCACCCTGGTGCTGGAGTGTCTGCCAAATCACCTTAGTGGTGGAGTGCTGCCAGCCTGATCCAACAAACACGGGGCATCACCTACTAAGGCCCCTACCTGCTCTTTTGATTCTTGATGGTGTCACACTATTCTGGGCATTTTTCTGTCTGAAATTTCTTGTGAAACGCTAAACACATGATTCAGTATAAGGGAAGATAAGATTAAAAAAATAAATAAATAAAAAAAAAGCATACCCCTCTCCACCACCACCACCACCACCACCACCACACGTACCTGACTTGTAATTCAAGGCGGAGTTGTCCCTGTTCTCTTTGTTGTCGTTGTCGTCACTCAGGTCCGAACCCAGCAACCTGATGCGCTTGGTGGACTTTGGAGCAGGACTATGATCCTCCGCCTTGCTCTGGTCAGCCTCCATGTTGTCATCACTGAAAAACATCCCTCACTCAATGACGCGACCAATGACATCAATCCTTTCAACGACAGGTCACAGACCTGTTTACCCTAACTTCGGGCACCTGTATTATCTCAGACAAAAACCCTGTAATTTCAAAGAAAAACCCGTAATGTTCATAATCACAATATTTTCGCAACTTTTGAAGCTTTGGAAAAGCCAGTTGTTAGCGTGCAAGATCACTTAGTCGCCATCTCTGACAAAGTGAAAGACACAAGGCATGCTGGGAAATGTCTTCTTACTGCTTTTGACTGAAACGGTAGCAGACAAAACTTTGCTTTTAACAATTCTCCTTTTTCTTTTCTTTTTTTCCCCCTGTAACATTTGGTGGTGGGTGGTGGGGGGGCTGTAGTTTCCTTTTTTTTTCTCCGTGAAAAATTACGGCAAAATCGGAAGGGTAAACAGGTCTAGGGTCACCTTGACTCTTTCATTCCTACTTTTCTATGAACCATCACTTCCTCTTGTTCTTAGATTCCTATAATATGAGAATTCTCTTCATTCCTGGATTTAGAGAGGAAAAAAAAAAGCGAACTGCCACTTATGCAGTAGCAAACCGGCCAGAATAGAGCAGCGACCATTTTCCCACTCTGTAGGGGCCGTCTGGCATCCATTCCATTCATAAACACTGCCTTGCGAGCGACCCGGTCATGACGTGTACCGATGACGCGACTCGCGCGAAGTTCAAAGCGCTTACCGCGAGAACCAATTTTCCTGGGCTGCAGGAAGGAAAGGAGGAATTTTGTGCTGCTTGGTTTTCCAGGCTGTAGGAAGGAAGGGTAGGATTTCTGCAAACCGGAAAACCAGGTTGTAAGGATGAAAGAGTTAAATGGGCACTTGGGACAAAAATCTTCACCAAGGTCGAACGATGACTAGATCTGTCTTTTCATCCAAATCTGCACCAGCAATGAATGGGTTCTTCTGTGGGACACATTCTGTATTTCCACCCTGTTGAATTAAAATCCCTTCAGGTTTTGCCTCATCTTGCCAAACCAGTCCTGGGACTGCCCATTTGAACCAATCTGCACCAACACTGACACAGTTCACCACTGGGCTCTATTCCATCTTTCAACCAGGTTTTGTTGAAACTGGTTCTTTAGTGTTTGCATCATCTTGCTGAGAGAATTCTGGATCCATCCTTTTACCGGAATCCATACCAAATTGTACCGGTTTCGTCTTCCCGCCACATTCCATCTTTCAACCAGGTTTCATCGATAAGTTCAGCAGTTTTTTAAATCAGGACAATCGACAGAGCGGACAAAAAAGTTGAAAAAGACAACCTCTATGGGGGGGGGGGGGGGGGGGGGGGGGGGGGGTCACCAACGATATATATGCCGAGTATATATGTGCGGAAACGACGTCAAATGATTGGATCACTTGATTTTCAATCACTGGTCATAGGTTCAAGTCCCAGCAGCGCCTAGTGGATGATGTGGGAGCAAGGTTTTCTTTCCCATTCCACCAGACCTGTTTGTGGGTAACTCCCACTGCATGTGTATGTGCACGCACAATATCAGGTACCCCTTTAATGACCCTTGAACCCAAACAAACAGCATCACTTCATACTGCTTAACTAATGTACAAAGCATTACATTATGGCGGTTTCCTACACAACAGAAGTATATATTAACTAATCATTTCTCATATGTGTGAATATGTATTTGTGTTTATCTGACATTTTCTTCATCAATCCACATGCAAGTGAAGAACACTTCCTGGATTTTCTTTTACTTAAAACTCAAAATCTGCTCAAATCGAAGTCCTAGTCTCCAGCAAGGAGAAGAAAGCTTACGGATGCCTTCATTCAACCTCAAGACTCTCTCACAAGAGGAACGATAACACAGCTGGTTGTTCAGGACAAACCTGTCGCTGTCAGAGTCCACTGCCTGCCTCACTCGCTTTCTGTTTTTCTGGGTGGAGGATGGGGGTGACGACGCCACACTGGGAGGCCACTGTGAGGAAATCGACGTCTCTGCAGACGTCCCTGACTGGCTTCTTCTGTCGGCTGATCGTCTCCCCCTGCCTCTTGAGGGGACAGTGCAATGTGCAGAGTGCATAAATAAGTCAGTTACATTACTGCTTAAAACTGAAACAATTACACATCCAAATCCTAAAGCCCAAATACTAAAAAAATATTCTCTATATGGGCAATGGTATAAGAAGCATAAACCCCTTAGAAACTATTTCCATTGATTTCTGCACTTGCAATTAAAAAAAGAAAAATTCTAATCAAACTGCATTATTTTCAATTCAGCTAGTTGGAAAGACTGAAAGACTGTTAAAACATCAACAAAAAGCATGTTGGTGCCTCTCAAAAACACATTCAACAGGTGCTGCAATCTAATAACAATGCAGAAGAGAAAGCCAGTGCTCATTCCAGCAGATAAAATCCCAATATCTATCAGCCAGATTATAATGTTACAGTCTTCATACTATATGTATTCTCTCACAAGAGCTCAGAAAACTCGTGCTCATTTCAGCAGATGAAATCGCAGCATCAATGAGCCAGAGTACAATGTAACACTAACAGTCTTCACGTTACGCTCTCTATCAACAGTTCAGATTTTCTGGAACAAAAAATGTCAATGGGTGACCACAGCAAAGCAAGACAAAAGCACAGACTCAAATACAACGGAAGAAAGCGGGGGAAATTTCCAGCAAAGAATTTCCAGACAGTGGGCAATCTCCAGAAAGTAATACAAAAAAAAAATTCTGGCTTTTCCACACAGGCAGACAAGTGTAAAAGATAAAATATTTCCATGGAGTATTACACAAGATTCATGAACTGAAACAACAAAGCGCACACTACTGTCTCCAATATGATACATTCACTTGGTGATCATAACCCTGATGACCTCAGTGCTCCTTCATCATTATCTGGTGTGAGGAAGAAAACAACGGAGAAAAACTTTCAACAGTAAATTATGGCACATACAGTGCCCTACAATGCAACACACAGAGCTTCCTTGCTGCCCTACAATGCAACACACAGAGCTTCCTTGCTGCCCTACAATGCAACACACAGAGCTTCCTTGCTGCCCTACAATGCAACACACAAAGCTTCCTTGCTGCCCTACAATGCAACACACAGAGCTTCCTTGCTGCCCTACAATGCAACACACAGAGCTTCCTTGCTGTAAGAAAAAACACCCTCCTAAATACACATACAGCTGCCCTACAATGCAACACACAGAGCTTCCTTGCTGCCCTACAATGCAACACACAGAGCTTCCTTGCTGCCCTACAATGCAACACACAGAGCTTCCTTGCTGTAAGAAAAAACACCCTCCTAAATACACATACAGCTGCCCTACAATGCAACACACAGAGCTTCCTTGCTGCCCTACAATGCAACACACAGAGCTTCCTTGCTGTAAGAAAAAACACCCTCCTAAATACACATACAGCTGCCCTACAATGCAACACACAGAGCTTCCTTGCTGTAAGAAAAAAAACACCCTCCTAAATACACATACAGCTGCCCTACAATGCAACACACAGAGCTTCCTTGCTGCCCTACAATGCAACACACAGAGCTTCCTTGCTGCCCTACAATGCAACACACAGAGCTTCCTTGCTGCCCTACAATGCAACACACAGAGCTTCCTTGCTGCCCTACAATGCAACACACAGAGCTTCCTTGCTGCCCTACAATGCAACACACAGAGCTTCCTTGCTGCCCTACAATGCAACACACAGAGCTTCCTTGCTGCCCTACAATGCAACACACAGAGCTTCCTTGCTGCCCTACAATGCAACACACTGTGACACAGAGCTTCCTTGCTGCCTACAATGCAACACACAGAGCTTCCTTGCTGCCCTACAATGCAACACACAGAGCTTCCTTGCTGTAAGAAAAAAACACCCTCCTAATTACACATACAGCTGCCTACAATGCAACACACAGAGCTTCCTTGCTGTAAGAAAAAACACCCTCCTAAATACACATACAGCTGCCCTACAATGCAACACACAGAGCTTCCTTGCTGTAAGAAAAAACACCCTCCTAAATACACATACAGCTGCCCTACAATGCAACACACAGAGCTTCCTTGCTGTAAGAAAAAAACACCTCCTAAATACACATACAGCTGCCCTACAATGCAACACACAGAGCTTCCTTGCTGTAAGAAAAAAACACCCTCCTAAATACACATACAGCTGCCTACAATGCAACACACAGAGCTTCCTTGCTGTAAGAAAAAACACCCTCCTAAATACACATACAGCTGCCCTACAATGCAACACACAGAGCTTCCTTGCTGTAAGAAAAAAAACACCTCCTAAATACACATACAGCTGCCCTACAATGCAACACACTGAGCTTCCTTGCTGCCCTACAATGCAACACACAGAGCTTCCTTGCTGCCCTACAATGCAACACACAGAGCTTCCTTGCTGCCCTACAATGCAACACACAGAGCTTCCTTGCTGTAGGAAAAAAACACCCTCCTAAATACACATACAGCTGCCCTACAATGCAACACACAGAGCTTCCTTGCTGTAAGAAAAAAAAACACCCTCCTAAAATACACATACAGCTGCCTACAATGCAACACACAGAGCTTCCTTGCTGTAAGAAAAAAACACCCTCCTAAATACACATACAGCTGCCCTACAATGCAACACACAGAGCTTCCTTGCTGTAAGAAAAAAAACACCCTCCTAAATACACATACAGCTGCCTACAATGCAACACACAGAGCTTCCCTTTCTGTAGGAAAAAAAACACCCTCCTAAATACACATACAGCTGCCCTACAATGCAACACACAGAGCTTCCTTGCTGTAAGAAAAAAAACACCCTCTAAATACACATACAGCTGCCCTACAATGCAACACACAGAGCTTCCTTGCTGTAAGAAAAAAAACACCCCCCTAATACACATACAGCTGCCCTACAATGCAACACACAGAGCTTCCTTGCTGTAAGAAAAAAAACACCCTCCTAAATACACATACAGCTGCCCTACAATGCAACACAACAGAGCTTCCTTGCTGTAAGAAAAAAACAAAAACTCCTAAATACACATCAATCTAGTAAACAGAGCAGCATACATATTAGAAAAAAAAAAACATAAACACACACACACACACATTAACCACAACTACAGACCACTCACCCAGACCGCATCCTCCGTCGACTGAGAACCTTCTTCACTTTGCGTCGCTCCAACATGGTTTTCAGTGCTTCTCTACGCTGGGACGCCCACGGTCCCTTGCCCTTTGACCTACTCCCAGCGCTGTCGTCACCGCCATCACTTCCTGTACGTCTCTGTTGATCTTCACCATCACTTTGATCCGACTGACTGCCGTCATCACTCTGAACAGACACGGCCTTCTTCTTCGTTTTCCTCTCCTTTTTTTCTGCTCTTTTGGGCGCCCTCTTTTTCTTGTCCTTGTCAGTCTTGCGAGTTTTATCGTGCTGCCTTTTCTTCTTCTTCTTCTTCTCTTTCTTTCTGGTCGTGGAGGATGAAGGTCTGGGAGTGACCGGCTGCAGCTGGGACAGAGTCTGCTGGTTGACCGGCTCCCCGTCTTCATCCAGCTCCAGTCCTTCCGCCATCGTCTGGAGGTTGGCAGCCGTCAGACTGGCAGGAATTCTCCAGAACATTTCCTGAAATGTTTGAATGCCACTCCCAGGCTTTATAAAAATGAAGGAAGAGAGCAAAGTACAAGAATGAGGTATTCAATGAAACTAATGCATTCTGTTAGCAAACAATTTAGAATTACAAACGGGGAGGGAGGCTACAGAGGAAGAGGGTGGGAAAAGAATGACATGTTACATAGGAAATGACAATGACACATGTAATGCAATAAATGGGTAAATAAACACATGAAGTATAAGGAAAAATTTTTTTTTTAATATCACAAGAAAAGGTACTAAAAATATGACAAATGTGTGACAATAAACGGGAAAAGAAATATACACATTATTGACAAAAACATTACTGCAATAAACAAGGACGGAGTATCATATGCCACCTGTTCGTTGGCTGGCGGAGAGAGCCCCAATCTCTGCAGGAAGTCGGTGAACACAGGGTCCTCCATGGCCGTCTCATTCTCCTCTGTGAGGGGCACGATGGGCACCGACACTGCTGTCTCTGCAAAAAGGAACAACGCTAGATGAACTGTAGAGTGCCGAGCCTGGTCGCCTCGTCTGCAGGTGCCAGCATGGTTCCCATGACAACAGCTTGACTGGACTGCATAGCTTGCTCAGCAGAATCCATCACCTCCCCATTAGCTGTGAGCCCCCGCCCCCTCTATGCAGATCTGCAGCAGAATCACTGCGTAGTCTATATTTTGCTGCACAGTTGACAAGACTTTCAATTCTTTATTTAGTCATGGAACGTTTCAAAATTTAGCAAACGTTCCCGAAAATGTGTTCACCAGCAAAATCACGCTTAGCTAAAAAAAAAAAAAAAAGCAGCTACTGGCGTTTGTATCTCCTGTTCCAGTCCCTCAGCTTTCACTGTGGATGCACTATGAGTGTTACTATAATGGACTGACGTCAGTAAGGAAATAAGCCATAGATGAGCATCAGTAACCACATCACACCTGTCTACCTCAAAATTGAACCACTAGTATTCCATGGAGTAAATTTTCGTATTCCATGACAAAAAAGGGTATTTTTCTTACCTTGAACTTTAGTATGGATCTTATATGGCGCAATTCTTGCAGCCAACTCACTGCGCTGTGCTCACACTCAAACACTCACATCAACTAGCACAAGTGCACTACACACACACACTGCACGTATCTAGCTGACCATCTCGTTAAATAATAATAATAATAATAAATCAGGGCTTAAAACAGGAGGAGGAAAAATCCACTGAAACTAGGGGGGTCCGGGGGCATGCTCCCCGGGAAAATTTTTTTTTAACCGAGTGTAAATCTATGCCATTTCGCGCTTTCTGGACATAATTTCAAGAGTTATTTAGTGCATAAAAATGGCTGTAAACACATAATTATTACAGGAAGATATATTTGGGACAAGGCGAGAAGGGGTTAAACACATAATAAAATGAACACTCCCCCTTTAACTTGAGTGTTTTACAGGTGTTCACCAACCATAGTCTTTGGATGAAATCTCACTTCTGGGGTTGCTCAATAAGTTTCACTTTTCAGGTTGAAATGATCACATCAAGTTTGAAGTTGGTGCACACAAAGTCAGTAACTGCATCAAACACTTGAAAGTTCAGTCTCATATAACAGAGATCAACTTGTGGAATCAGCACATTTTGAAAGTCACAATATCCAAATTTTGATAAATGAGAAACTTGTGGAATCAGCACATACTGAAAGTCAAATTTTGAAGTTCCTAAATTATAATAAACACTGATATACAGGATTTCACAAGGACACACACACACACACACACACACACACACACACACACACACACACACACACACAGCTTTGTCGTTTGGGTGTTTGGGTGGTGGAGGCATGGAAGAAACATAGCAAGGAACTCTGTTTCTTCTTGCTGCTTGCATTGTCTGCACTGCCTTTGCCATCCACCTTCTTGCTTACTTGAATTTCAACCCTTGCCATCCACCTTCTTGCTTACTTGAATTTCAACCCTATCTTTGTCTGCTGTTTCCTTGCTTTCTCCTGTCTGGCTTTCACACTCTACAATTTTTATTTCATTCTCATCCACCTTCTTGCTGACAACTTGACTTTTATAAGTTTGAACCCTCTCTTTTTCCTTGCTACCTCCCGCCTGGCTTGCACTCTCCACATTTTCTATATCACCCTCTTTTTTCCCCATAGGATTGCAATGTTCTATCCTGGCACGTTTTACTGCTGCTAAAGAGTCTTCAGTGACCTTTCTTACTTTCCACTCAGCACCTTGACGTTTGACACGTGCTTCGCTGAACGAATGTGATCAAGAGCTTTCTTCCCGCGACCACCGTAACACTTCCCTTAAACAGTTTGCACCAAGCTAAACCAGTGGTGCAATAACTTTGCGAAGAAAGTCTCCAATGACTTCTTCGTCAACTTTCTGAAGCGTCCACTCCCCTTTCCACTTGTTTTTAATTGCAGATTCGTCAAAAGATCGACCCGCATGAACCTGCACCACCAAGACTAAGAAGAGGACACTCACAGCAACTGACCCAGATCTATTGCCGCACCCAATACCGACAACAGGCATTCTTTCCCAATACTATCAGGGACTGGAATGACCTGACTGAGGCAGTAGTATCAGCCAAAACCCTCGACACATTCGTGTCAAGGGTCAGATCAAATTAGAGTAGGAACCAGAGTAGGGATAGGTTTTTTTTTTTTTTTTTTTTTTTTTTTTTTTAGTGGGCTTGGCTGCACCTTATGAGTAGCCAGGGCTGGCTTACCCCCGAGGGGGGACAGGGTGACCGTGGTAGCCTGCCAGCAGATCCACGCATAACTATTTTAGCTTTATTCAAATTACTGTCTGTTGTGTAGTGAGAGTGGAAATGGTTTTTTTTTTTTTTTTTTTTTTTTTGCGTCAACCCCAAAGCGGCAGAGTAATCAACCTGATGATTGTGGCCGCTCAACGGATGATGATGATGATGATGAATGTCTGCGCGCTCCGCCATTTTGGTTTTTTCCGGAAGTCCGACCGGAAACTTCTTCCAAGAATAATCAAGGGCCATAACTTGCGCGCAGTTGCTATGAACGCTTGCAAGCCGATCACGGACACCTTGCTCCTGTCGGGGTTTTTTTTTTTTTTTTTTTTTTTTTTTTTGACAAACCGAAATCGCGGAATTCCGCCCAGACGCGGAACGTTTTAAGCCCTGAATAATAATATCATAATGCTCCCTTCCCTTTCAACCCCCCTCCCCCGCACACACACAGTGACAGTCACACACATGTATACCCTTCAAACAGTTTTCATTTTACATCTTTTTCATCTCTTTGTACTGCCACTCCATCACCCTCCCCTCCCCCTGTTTTTGGGGGGTGGGGTGGGCGGGTGGGCGGGGGGAGTGGAGCTAATTAACAGAAGTTAAAGTGACAGACACATCTTGAGCAATTCTGCTGTCATCTGCTTGAACAGGGAACAAGACGATCGGTGTTGGCAGGGACAGATTAGCGTCGGCCACCGGCCTACACATCATGATCATCATCTCAGCGTTTGTCACCTGCTGCTCCAGGTCCCTCACTAGACTTCGCCTCAGCCTTTTTCAATGCTTGTACTACTGAAGGTGTTCCTTTCACCATTTCGGATATTTTTCAATGCGATTTTGACGAAACATGCTTTATGCAGTCATTGCGCCCTCCATGAGCACAACTAAAACCTGTTTCGCACAAAGTGCACCACACCAAAGTTAGACCTTTTTTGAGCCTGGGACTAAGCACTTCCAAGTTTGCGTGGTATGCATTCAGGAAAGCTTGCTCAGACCTTGTTTTGGCAACCTTTTCAACAACTAGCTCTTCATCACTCTCATGAACGCGTAATTTCGCTGGTGGCAGCATTCTCTTAGTGAATATCTGTGTCGGTCGCTCACTATGAAAGATGGCCGATCATGGTGTAAGCGAGCACGCGCAAACTGGAACTAGGGACAATAACTCATCTCTTCAAACAGGAAAATAGTACTTTTGGGGAGGGGGGGGGTAGCCAACGTTGCCAATTTTCGTATTTTGTCCTACTCAGCGTATTATTCTATTTTCCATTCAAATTTTGTAAAATACGCTAAAAAAAATCGTAGGCTAGGCAGGTCTGCCACATGTGATGGACTGAATCTTTCGTACTGACCTTGACCCTGTCTGGTCTTTGCGTTCTGACCCAGCAGTCGGTGAATCCAAAGGACCTGCTCCTTGTAACCTGAAAAGACCATGACTGGACGTTATGTGGTTTCCTTGAATTGACTGAACTTAAGTCTTAACACAGTGTCTTCTATCCACAACTCTACTTCACAACTGTTAACGCACAGGTGGTTTGTCCATTCATTATCATTTTGTGATCAGGTTGTGTGACTCTTGCTACCGCATTTTCTGTTCTTAAAATTGAGCGATGTGAGGTTCAAATACACTTCAGAAAAGACAAGTCACCTCCTGCTCCAAAGTAAACAAAATAACTAAAGCAAAAAGTAATCCCAGTAACTCATTCAGAACTGATGTTTTGTGCTTGGCTGATGTCAACAACAACCTGCATCTTTCACAAGGGTGCTATGGTGTGAAGGAGGCTGGCAGTTACTCACAAGAGTGTTGCCAACTGCTGACGTCAGACCAACGAGACAATCAATGTTCAGATTACTGGAAATCATCCTGATGAGCATCAGTTGTTGTTGTTTTTTATTCCTTTCTTTTCATCGTCAAAGGATTTTATAAAAGCTCTTGCCCGGCTCATTCATTCCTTTCTTTTTTCTTTTTTTTTAATGGGCACACATGAAGAAAAAAATTCTGATGATCAACAACAATAGTGTACATAAACATCAAGTATCTGTTGCTTAATTCACACTGTTTGCAGTTGGCCTCGTCCGAGGAAGCTAACCATCTCCCAAAGTACGGAGCAAGAGTTCACCTTCCTGCATACTGTTTATATTGTGCTCCCTGATTCGTTTAAAGAGTTCCTGTCATCTCCCACAGAATGCCCCTTCAGGTTCAGATATAGGCCTGAACTCGTGGACAAACCCTGAACAGGTTCACAGGGTCCAGCACCCAACAATGGATCCCCAGGTCGACTCCAGGGGCAATGGGTTCAAAGGTCAGGGGGTGAAACCCCCTGCAGCTGAAGCTCCCCCCTCCCTCCTTTTTTCCTCCTCCTTTTTTTTTTTACACTTGCAAACTATTGTGAGTTCAGGTATGCTCAAGCCATCCTAAAAATAAACAATAATTGTTGTTCTTGTATATTGAAAGCGAGGTCAAGTTGCATTTTGTTTTGCACTTTGTGGAATTTAAATGTCATGACAACAAGAGCAGAAAGCACTATTGCAAGGTCTTAATCTGACTTGTTTCTCTTTAAAAAAAAAAAAAAGAAAAAAAAAAAAGGGGGTTTTCTTATACTCCCCTGTTTGGCTAGTATACATACCATGTCAGACCATAGCATACTTGATGAAAATTCCCTTCCTGTGAAAAACTGTCTCAGCAGAAACCACCTTATGCATTTGAATTTTTTAAGTTGTAAGACTACCACAACTTCAAATACGTAAGTGATGATCTAAA
The DNA here is from genome assembly GCA_018398815.1 of Conus ventricosus. Lineage (NCBI taxonomy): Eukaryota > Metazoa > Mollusca > Gastropoda > Neogastropoda > Conidae > Conus > Conus ventricosus. The sequence continues at coordinate 59,053,324 of CM031620.1, read as the reverse complement.
CTCACGAGTTGACTGAACACTGAAACATACACAAACCTTTATCCACTACGTTTTTCAGCATCTTCACAGTGTCAGAGGAGGAGGAGATGATGATGCTTCATCTGGTGCTCGCTGTGATGTCTCCAAGGAATCATTTTTATCGTCACTGTCCTCATCACTGCTGACTTCAGAGCCAGCTGGCGATGACAAGATTTCTTCATCAGAAGGAAGACCACCTTCCTGGCCGCCTTCAACGTCTGTAACAGAACACTCAGATAGGTCAATGTGTTCTCCCAATACTCTTGCCTCTATAACACAACACTCAGATAGGTCAATGTGTTCTCCCGGTACTCTTGCCTCTATAACACAACACTCAGATAGGTCAATGTGTTCTCCCAATACTCTTGCCTCTATAACACACAGGGCTCCCAATGACGCACATATGTGCGTCCATGACGCACTATGAGCGAAAAGGACGCACTAACAAAACGTGTAGCGAGTCCTGCGGGACGCACTACAAAATTAGGCAAACCCCAAAATGTGCCGCGGTCAGTGATCAAAGCTGAGCACACCACAAGCTTCGCGCGCGATTGCCTGCCGTCAAATTCAGGACAGCGTGTGCCCGCGAAAGTACAGTAAGCCGAGAAGCTGCGTAAACACTGATAGGCTCGCCTTGTGGCCCACGTCACTGAACGGTCACTCAGTCGACCGGCTGACTTATTCAGACTGTGGCGCCCGCCGCCACTAATTAACCAATTCGATGACTCACAAGTTGTAACAATCGCGTGCACAAGCCTAGGCGAACGAAGCAGAAAGGAAGTTCACGGCTATCGCATCTCGCAAATATGTTGTTGCTTCAGTGGTTGGGCGCTCCTAAAAAACGCAAAGAAACATCTTCTGAAGATGCTACAGAGAGTGAATCGTCGATTCCTAAAGAAATATATGCAGCAACACCACCTAACAGAAATGCCGTGCGTATAATTCAGCCTGGGAGAAAGAGTTTAGCTGGCTGGAGTACGAAGATGGCAAGATGAAATGCAACATGTGCTCTCGTAGTGCCCTGAAGTCGAGTAGCAAGTCCAGAGACAAAAATGCCTTCGTCTCTGGATCTATCAACTTCCAAAAATCTGCGTTGCACAGACATGAGAAGAGTGATGATCACGTCATTGCTCAAGCCGCTGAGTGCGTGTGTGTGCTTGTATTCGTTCCTTTTTTTGTTTTTTAGTTTGGTTTGCTTTGTTTATTTCCTATTTTTGCTTGTGTGCATTTTACATTTGTGTCTTTTCATTTCATAACTTAGATTTGTTTCCATTTTATTGCTTCTGACAGTTCTGCTATTTTGTAATATGTTTATTACTTGTGTGTATTTTCTTTTCAGGATTGTTTTCCAGGGTAAGTGGGGTAAGGGTTAGAGATATACATCTCAAGAATCAGTGTGTGTGTGTGTATTCTTACTCTCTCTTTCTTTCTATCTCTCTCTGTTTCACTTTGTGTGTGTTTGGCTGAGAGAGAGAGAGAGAGAGAGAGAGAGAGAGAGAGAGAGAGAGAGAGAGAGAGAGAGAGATGTTAAGACTTTGAAGACATTGCAGCATCCTTGTCTGGATTCCCATGTTTTTTTAAGAAATGTTTTCAGAGAGAGAGAGAGAGAGAGAGAGAGAGAGATTCATTTACTCTGAAATGTTCAGATTATCAAGCCAATAATTAAAAAAGCAAGAAATACTACATTTTCTGTATTGGTTAATTTTGTTCATGGGGACTCTCTATACCCCCTCTGGGACCCTCTATAGCATCAGTGAAGGAGTCCCTGGACCCCCTGTCTGTCAGTACAAATGGGAGCCCCGACACAACACTCAGATAGGTCAATGTGTTCTCCCGGTACTCTTGCCTCCATAACACAACACTCAGATAGGTCAATGTGTTCTCCCAATACTCTTGCCTCTAACCTCTGCAACAGAACACTCAAACAGGACACTATATTATCCCAATGCTCTTACCTTTAATTAGATTTTTTCCTGTGGAACATTTTTCTTTTTTGAGAACTTTTTTTTTTTTTTTTTTTTTTTCTCTCTTGCTGCCCCATCTGTGCCGCACCCAAGCCACTCATTCCGACACCCCATCCACAGCCACAGCTTTACCCAAAGTTAAAAAAAAAAAGAAAGGACAAATGCATCCCAAAACAGACCTTCCATCTGGACAAAAAGTCTCAGAAACTGACTCTGAACCAAAAAAGACCTTTATTTCACCCATGAAAAACAAATCCAATTCAAAACACAAAGTTTCACCCATGAACACAACCCATTCAAAACACAAAGTTTCACCCATGAACACAACCCATTCAAAACACAAAGTTTCACCCATGAACACAACCCATTCAAAACACAAAGTTTCACCCATGAACACAACCCATCAAAACACAAAGTTTCAACACCATGAAC
>CM031620.1:58974188-59049910 GCA_018398815.1 Conus ventricosus | reverse complement strand
TCACGAAATGGACCACGTGAAAATGCCGGCCCCTGATGCTTCTGTCGGTGATCGTCCCCCCTGCCTCTCTGAGGCAGTGCAATGTGCAGAGTGCATAAATAAGTCAGTTACATTACTGCTTAAAACTGAAACAATTACACATCCAAATCCTAAAGCCCAAATACTAAAAAATATTCTCTATATGGGCAATGGTATAAGAAGCATAAACCCCTTAGAAACTATTTCCATTAATTTCTGCACTTGCAATTAAAAAAAGAAAAATTCTAAATCAAACTGCATTATTTTCAATTCAGCTAGTTGGAAAGACTGAAAGAACGTTAAAAACATCCACAAAAAGCATGTTGGTGCCTCTCAAAAACACATTCAACAGTGCTGCAATCTAAAACAATGCAGAAGAGAAAGCCAGTGCTCATTCCAGCAGATAAAATCCCAATATCTATCAGCCAGATTATAATGTTACAGTCTTCATACTATATGTATCTCTCCACAAGAGCTCAGAAAACTCGTGCTCATTTCAGCAGATGAAATCGCAGCATCAATGAGCCAGAGTACAATGTAACACTAACAGTCTTCACGTTACGCTCTCTATCAACAGTTCAGATTTTCTGGAACAAAAATGTCAATGGGTGACCACAGCAAAGCAAGACAAAAGCACAGACTCAAATACAACGGAAGAGCGGGGGAAATTTCCAGCAAAGAATTTCCAGACAGTGGGCAATTTCCAGAAAGTAATACAAAAAAAAAAATTCCTGGCTTTTCCAACCAGGCAGACAAGTGTAAAAGATAAAATATTTCCATGGAGTATTACACCAGATTCATGAACTGAAACAACAAAGCGCACACTACTGCTCCAATATGATACATTCACTTGGTAATCATAACCCCGATGACCTCCAGTGCTCCTTCATCATAATCTGGTATGAGGAAGAAAACAACGGAGAAAACTTTCAACAGTAAATTATGGCACATACAGCTGCCCTACAATGCAACACACAGAGCTTCCTTGCTGCCCTACAATGCACACACAGAGCTTCCTTGCTGCCCTACAATGCAACACACAGAGCTTCCTTGCTGCCCTACAATGCAACACACAGAGCTTCCTTGCTGCCCTACAATGCAACACACAGAGCTTCCTTGCTGCCCTACAATGCAACACACAGAGCTTCCTTGCTGTAAGAAAAAACACCCTCCTAAATACACATACAGCTGCCCTACAATGCAACACACAGAGCTCCATGCTGTAAGAAAAACACCCTCCTAAATACACATACAGCTGCCCTACAATGCAACACACAGAGCTTCCTTGCTGTAAGAAAAAACACCCTCCTAAATACACATACAGCTGCCCTACAATGCAACACACAGAGCTTCCTTGCTGTAAGAAAAAAACACCCCTCCTAAATACACATACAGCTGCCCTACAATGCAACACACAGAGCTTCCTTGCTGTAAGAAAAAACACCCTCCTAAATACACATACAGCTGCCCTACAATGCAACACACAGAGCTTCCTGCTGTAAGAAAAACACCCTCCTAAATCAAGCATGAGATTGAGAAATTGTGTTTTGGTCTGAAAAGCGGGGGTCTGGGGGCCGCAGAAGGCCCCCAGTGGGGTCCAGGGGGCAACGCCCCTGGTGGGGGTCAGGGGGCGAGTCCCCCTGAAGCTGAAGCTTTTTCTTAATTTTAAGCCTTAAAAAACATCCATACAAGTGATCTTTTTAACACATTTTGCCTTCACTTAAGAGAGAAAATTTTCTTCTCAGTTGTCTCTTTCTATCTTAATTCTACAGACCTGTCAACCCTTTATCTTGTGTTTTCGATATGTTCTGGGCCTGTATGCACGTCAAACCCGATTAGCTTATTCGTGTTTAGGGCTTAAACGCGGTTAGCTATTCGGAGCTTAAAACGCGGATAGCCCCTCTCCGTTTTGGTATGCACGACGCCCTAATTTGCGATTGAATAGCTCTCCGCGTTTAGAGGGCAGGAAACGGCGCTCTATTTATAGATTCTTGGCAAAACCGGGTGCAGCAGGCACTGCTTTCGGTTAGTCATACCCTCCTTCGTGGAACTTCCGCTGGTACGTGCTTCGTCGGTTTTCACGCAAGATTCTTGAATCATGCACACTCCCTGGCCACTTTGCGACACAATTGATGAATACAAGGTCTGCATCGCAGATTACCTGAAACCAAATTGACCCCAAAATGCATTTACACTGAATTATATAAAAAAAATCACACACACACACTCACACACACACACACACACACACACACACACACACACACACTACTTTTAAACTGTTCACTCTGGGGCGATCTACATAGAGACAAAGAATTTTTTTTCCAAATCAAAAGTGAAAAAAAGCCAACCATCTAGAGTGATTAAACATCTTGATTTCGGGAATAAATCTTCAGTGCCGGAGAAGACTGGCAGTAAGTATGGGAAGCTACAAATGTGCACTATCATTGAAAACAACAAATAATAATTGCGCTTGGAAATGTGCTGGAAAGTGGGGCGATTCACACACACACACACACACACACACACACACACACACACACACACACACACACACACACTACTTTTAAACTGTTCACTCTGGGGCGATCTACATAGAGACAAAGAATTTTTTTTCCAAATCAAAAGTGAAAAAAAGCCAACCATCTAGAGTGATTAAACATCTTGATTTCGGGAATAAATCTTCAGTGCCGGAGAAGACTGGCAGTAAGTATGGGAAGCTACAAATGTGCACTATCATTGAAAACAACAAATAATAATTGCGCTTGGAAAGTGGGGCGATTGACACACACACACACACACACACACACACACACACACACACACACACACACACACACACACACTACTTTTAAACTGTTCACTCTGGGGCGATCTACATAGAGACAAAGAATTTTTTTTCCAAATCAAAAGTGAAAAAAAGCCAACCATCTAGAGTGATTAAACATCTTGATTTCGGGAATAAATCTTCAGTGCCGGAGAAGACTGGCAGTAAGTATGGGAAGCTACAAATGTGCACTATCATTGAAAACAACAAATAATAATTGCGCTTGGAAATGTGCTGGAAAGTGGGGTGATTCACACACACACACACACACACACACACACACACACACACACACACACACACACACTCACACACACACACACACCACACACACACACACACACACACACACACACACCTTTCGGAACAGTTCTAGGTCATCGTACAGGTCAAACGGGTTCTTTCTGTCACGAAAGATGCAGTTTCGTCGCAATTGCCGTCGCTGTCTCACTTGGAAAAACATCAATGCAGCCATATTTATCCGCGTTTAGGCCGCTATCGGACCCCGAGGCACCGATAACTTTATCCGCGTTTAGCCGAGTCGGATAGCTTATGCGGTCTGACGTGCATACCAAAATCTGCCGCCTATCCACCGAATAGGCGCTATTCGCGGACAGCCCTCTATCCGGATTGACGTGCATACAGGCCCTGGTAGGTAGCCTGTGTAAAACTAATTCAACGTGATGAAACATGCAATAACATAAATAACAAAAAAATGGATAGGTTGTGTCATTTGTATTCCTTCCCCTCAGATCAACCAATTACAAATTATAACATGCAAAACTGAAATGAACACCTTCATGTAAGTATTAAGCGCAAGTGACACACCTGAAAAACAAGATCATAACAGCATCACTCTCTTTCACTGTTTCAGCAACTGAGAATCCTCTGAGCCCGCCATCAAAATCAAACCAAGGAACCAGCCAATGCACCACACAGCACTTGTCATTCAAACTCTAAGCCTTCTCATTCGGGCTGTCCAGCCTTTGCCTCTTAGCTCTCCTTTCCTCATGCTCAGCTTTTTTTTCTCGTCTCCTCTTTCTGACTAGAACTTCCAGTTTGGATCGGATGGATTTTCTGTGTGCTAGCCTTGCTCGTTTTTCTGCCTCTGCCAAGGCCAGTTTGGCTTGTTGTTTGCTGACTTCAGCTTGCTTTTGAAGAGACAGCTGCTGCCTTTTCTCCTCTAGGTCCTCCCTCCTCTTCTGCTGGTCTTCCCGGTTCTTCTTGTTGGCTCCTCTGATCAACCTGCACAGATCTTTATTGACAGGGGTATATAATTTGTCTTTCCTTCGGAAAGCATCAACAGCAGACTTCCCTTCAGCCTTAGTGAATATTTACAGGTTTGAATGGCTGAATACGTTTCTATATTCATCCTAGATGATCTCCTGTCAATGACATCTCCCATCACGTTGAAACTTGATTCCACGGAAGGACCATGGAAACAAGTCAACAAAGCAAATGCCATCCTGGAAAGTAGAGGAAAGTCATTAGTTTTGCTGACTTTGGCCCACCATGAATCAACAGGAACTGGTGCCCCATTGATTTCATACGGAGGAAGTCTAGAGGAACAAGAGAACCTTCTGACTTCCAAATCAAAAGCCTGTAACTCCTCTTCCTTTAAAACAACTGAAACATGATCTGGAAGTTTCAGTAGAGCAGTGATGACTTTCTCATGGCTAAAGTCACAGGCTGGGTCTAATGCAGACATTAGCTGGAGTAGCTCATTGTCCAGTTTTTGATACAACGCCCCTGATTCTGATCCTGATCCTGATGTATACACACACACACTCGCTCTCTCTCGCTCTTTGAATAAGTCTGAATGAATACTTGCCGGTTCAATCATTGAGCCCAGTGTCTGGTTCGTCAGTCTGGTTTCCAGATGTTTCTGGTGATCTTTCGTTGTCAAGTGTCTCATCAGCAAGGATTTTCCCTTTGAACCATAGTTCAAGATCACCGAACACCATTCACATTTGGCTTTTCCAGCGATGTCGATTTTGTGAATGGCATCGCCAAGTCGAACCACCATTTCTTTTGTCTTCAGAGTCACCGTTGTAGTTTCTTCCAACCACTTGTTGTTCCATCTATTTTTCACACCACTGTCCACTTGAGCGATGGAAACTTGCTGATCTTTGCCTAGTTTAGACATTGTTGAATATTTTCGACAAGTATTTGCGGTGCAAAGGCTTTAGAAACAGGAGATCCCAGCGTAAAATCTTGCGATGATTTGACTGTGCTGTTTCGTGACCTAGTTTTGCTTTTGTACCATTTGCGAATAATAGCCTGCTCCGTATGGAAACAACCAGCCTTGTGCGACGCTACAAGTACAGTCGTTCTCAAACGGCTTCAGATGTTGGGTTCAAGCTAGCCTATTCGAGCTCTCGCACGCAGCACAGTCAAAGCAGTACCACAGAAATGATCTAACACTTCATTGACCAAATTCGCTGAGTCCTTGCCATTTCCGCGGCAACCGTAAGTGGTTTGGAGCAAACTGCCTAATTGCGCCATCGAGTCTGTGGCGAAGTCGGATCACCGAGACCTTGGCTAAGTCGGACCAAAGTCTGCAGCGCTCGGTTCGTCGGTCGGAAATTTAGGTCACACCCCCCCTTACCCCCCTCCATTTTCTCAACGGATTTGAACGAATCACGAAAATGACCCATCTGAGCTTCTCATGGTCGGAAATCCGACTATTGTCGGAAGAATCTCATGCCTGTAAATACACATACAGCTGCCCTACAATGCAACACACAGAGCTTCCTTGCTGTAAGAAAAAACACCCTCCTAAATACACATACAGCTGCCCTACAATGCAACACACAGAGCTTCCTTGCTGTAAGAAAAAACACCCTCCTAAATACACATACAGCTGCCCTACAATGCAACACACAGAGCTTCCTTGCTGTAAGAAAAAACACCCTCCTAAATACACATACAGCTGCCCTACAATGCAACACACAGAGCTTCCTTGCTGTAAGAAAAAACACCCTCCTAAATACACATACAGCTGCCCTACAATGCAACACACAGAGCTTCCTTGCTGTAAGAAAAAACACCCTCCTAAATACACATACAGCTGCCCTACAATGCAACACACAGAGCTTCCTTGCTGTAAGAAAAAACACCCTCCTAAATACACATACAGCTGCCCTACAATGCAACACACAGAGCTTCCTTGCTGCCCTACAATGCAACACACAGAGCTTCCTTGCTGCCCTACAATGCAACACACAGAGCTTCCTTGCTGCCCTACAATGCAACACACAGAGCTTCCTTGCTGCCCTACAATGCAACACACAGAGCTTCCTTGCTGCCCTACAATGCAACACACAGAGCTTCCTTGCTGCCCTACAATGCAACACACAGAGCTTCCTTGCTGCCCTACAATGCAACACACAGAGCTTCCTTGCTGCCCTACAATGCAACACACAGAGCTTCCTTGCTGCCCTACAATGCAACACACAGAGCTTCCTTGCTGCCCTACAATGCAACACACAGAGCTTCCTTGCTGCCCTACAATGCAACACACAGAGCTTCCTTGCTGCCCTACAATGCAACACACAGAGCTTCCTTGCTGCCCTACAATGCAACACACAGAGCTTCCTTGCTGTAAGAAAAAAAAAACCGTCCTAAATACACATCAATCAAGTAAACAGAGCAGCATACATATTAAAAAAAAAAACATAAACACACACACACATTAACCACAACTACAGACCACTCACCCAGACCGCGTCCTCCGTCGATTGAGAACCTTCTTCACTTTGCGTCGCTCCAACATGGCTTTCAGTGCTTCTCTGCGCTGTGACGCCGACGGTCCCTTGCCCTTTGACCTACTCCCAGCGCTGTCATCACCGCCATCACTTCCTGTACGTCTCTGTTGATCTTCACCATCACTTTGATCCGACTGACTGCCGTCATCACTCTGAACAGACACGGCCTTCTTCTTCGTTTTCCTCTCCTTCTTTTCTGCTCTTTTGGGCGCCCTCTTTTTCTTGTCCTTGTCAGTCTTGCGAGTTTTATCGTGCTGCCTTTTCCTCTTCTTCTTCTTCTCTTTCTTTCTGGTCGTGGAGGATGAAGGTCTGGGAGTGAGCGGCTGCAGCTGGGACAGAGTCTGCTGGTTGACCGGCTCCCCGTCTTCATCCAGCTCCAGTCCTTCCGCCATCGTCTGGAGGTTGGCAGCCGTCAGACTGGCAGGAATTCTCCAGAACATTTCCTGAAATGTTTGAATGCCACTCCCAGGCTTTATAAAAATGAAGGAAGAGAGCAAAGTACAAGAATGAGGTATTCAATGAAACTAATGCATTCAGTTAGCAAACAATTTAGAATTACAAACGGGGAGGGAGGCAACAGAGGAAGAGGGTGGGAACAGAATGACATGTTACATAGGAAATGACAATGACACATGTAATGCAATAAATGGGTAAATAAACACATGAAGTATAAGGAACATTTTTTTTTTTAATATCACAAGAAAAGGTACTAAAAATATGACAAATGTGTGACAATAAACGGAAAAAGAAATAGACACATTATTGACAAAAATATTACTGCAATAAACAAGGACGGAGCATCATATGCCACCTGTTCGTTGGCTGGCGGAGAGAGCCCCAATCTCTGCAGGAAGTCGGTGAACACAGGGTCCTCCATGGCCGTCTCATTCTCCTCTGTGAGGGGCACGATGGGCACCGACACTGCTGTCTCTGCAAAAAGGAACAACGCTAGATGAACTGTAGAGTGCCGAGCCTGGTCGCCTCATCTGCAGGTGCCAGCATGGTTCCCATGACAACAGCTGGACTGGACCGCATAGCTTGCTCAGCAGAATCCATCACCTCCCCATCAGCTGTGAGCCCCCGCCCCCTCTATGCAGATCTGCAGCAGAATCACTGCGTTGTCTATGTTTTGCTGCACAGTTGACAAGACTTTCAATACTTTATTTAGTCATGGAACGTTTCAAAATTTAGCAAACGTTCCCGAAAATGTGTTCACCAGCAAAATCACGCTTAGCTAAAAAAAAAAAAAAAAACAGCTACTGGCGTTTGTATCGCCTGTTCCAGTCCCTCAGCTTTCACTGTGGATGCACTATGAGTGTTACTATAACGGACTGACGTCAGTAAAGAAATAAGCCATAGATGAGCATCAGTAACCACATCACACCTGTTTACCTCAAAATTGAACCACTAGTATTCCATGGAGTAAATTTTCATATTCCATGACAAAAAAGGGTATTTTTCTTACCTTGAACTTTAGTATGGATCTTATATGGCGCAATTCTTGCAGCCAATTCACTGTGCTGTACTCACACTCAAACACTCACATCAACTAGCACAAGTGCACTACACACACTGCACGTATCTAGTTGACCATCTCATTAAATAATAATAATAATAATAATATTATTATAATGCCCTCTTCCCTTTCAACCCCCTCCCCCGCACACACACACACAGTGACAGACAGTCACACACATGTATACCCTTCAAACAGTTTTCATTTTACATCTTTTTCATCTCTTTGTACTGCCACTCCATCCCCCTCCCCTCCCCCGTTTTTTGGGGGTGGGGGGGTGGGCGGGGGGAGTGGAGCTAATTAACAGTAGAGGTTAAAGTGACAGACACACTTTGAGCAATTCTGCTGTCACTAGTGTCAGGAAACATCTTCTTGAATAGGGAACAAGACGATTGGTGTTGGCAGGGACAGATTCACGTCAGCCACCAGCCTACACATCATGATCATCATCTCAGCGTTTGTCGCCTGCTGCTCCAGGTCCCTCACTAGACTTTGCCTCAGCCTTTTTCAATGCTTGTACTACTGAAGGTGTTCCTTTCACCATTTCGGATATTTTTCTATGCGATTTTGACGAAACATGCTTTATGCAGTCGTTGCACCCTCCATGAGCACAACTAAAACCCGTTTCGCACAGAGTGCACCACACCAAAGTTAGACCTTGTCTGAGCCTGGGACTAAGCACTTCCAAGTTTGCGTGGTATGCATTCAGGAAAGCTTGCTCAGACCTCGTTTTGGCAACCTTTTCAACATCTAGCTCTTCATCACTCTCATGGACACGTAATTTCACTGGTGGCGGTATTCTCTTAGTGAATATCTGTGTCAGTCGCTCACTATGAAAGATGGCCGATCATGGTGTAACCGAGCACGCGCAAACTGGAACTAGGGACAATAACTCGCGTCTTCAAACAGGAAAACAGACTTCTTTTTTTTTTTGGTAGCCAATGTTGCCAATTTTCGTATTTTGTCCTACTCAGCATATTATTCTATTTTCCATTCAAATTTTGTAAAATACGCTAAAAAAAATCGTAGGGTAGGCAGGTCTGCCACATGTGATGGACTGAATCTTTCGTACTGACCTTGACCCTGTCTGGTCTTTGCGTTCTGACCCAGCAGTCGGTGAATCCAAAGGACCTGCTCCTTGTAACCTGAAAAGACCATGACTGGACGTTATGTGGTTTCCTTGAATTGACTGAACTTAAGTCTTAACACAGTGTCTTCTATCCACAACTCTACTTCACAACTGTTAACACGCAGGTGGTTAATATTTGTCCATTCATTATCATTTTGTGATCAGGTTGTGTGACACTTGCTACCGCATTTTCTGTTCTTAAAATTGAGCGATGTGAGGTTCAAATACACTTCAGAAAAGACAGGTCATCTCCTGCTCCAAAGTAAACAAAATAACTAAAGCAAAACGTAATCCCAGTAACCCATTCAGAACTGATGTTTTGTGCTTGGCTGATGTCAACAACAGCCTGCATCTTTCACAAGGGTGCTATGGTGTGATGGAGGCTGGCAGTTACTCACAAGAGTGTTGCCAACTGCTGACGTCAGACCGACGAGACAATCAACGTTCAGATTACTGGAAATCATCCTGATGAGTATCAGCTGGTTTTTTTTTTATTCCTTTCTTTTCATCTTCAAAGGATTTTACAAAAGTTCTTGCTAGGCTCATTCATTCCTTTTTCTTTCTTTTTCTTTTAATGGGCACACATGAAGAAAAAAATTCCAACGATCAACATCAATAGTGTACATAAACGTCAAGTATCTGTTGCTTAATTCACACTGTTTGCAGCTGGCCTAGTCCGAGGAAGCTAACCATCTCCCACAGTATGGAGCAAGAGTTCACCTTCCTGCATACTGTTTGTTGTGTTCCCTGCTTCGTTTAAAGAGTTCCTGTCATCTCCCACAGAATGCCCCTTCAGGTTCAGATATCAGGCCTGAACTAGTGGACAAAGCCTGAACATGTTCACAGGGTCCAGGACCCAACAATGGATCCCCAGGTCGACTCCAGGGGCAATGGGTTCAAAGGTCAGGGGGTGAAACCCCTGCAGCTGAAGCTCCCCCCTCCCTCCTTTTTTTCTTTTTTTTTTTTTTACACTTGCAAACTATTGTGAGTTCAGGCATGCTCAAGCCATCCTAAAAATAAACAATAATTGTTGTTCCTGTATATTGAAAGCAAGGTTAAGTTGCATTTTGTTTTGCACTTTGTGGAATTTAAATGTCACGACAACAAGAGCAGAAAGCACTATTGCAAAGTCTTAATCTGACTTGTTTCTCTTTAAAAAAAAAAAAAAGAAGAAGAAAAAACAAAACAAAAAACCCTCCCTCAAACTTGTCCACAGCAGAAACACTTGATGAAAATTCCCTTCCTGTGAAAAACTGTCTCAGCAGAAACCACCTTATGCATTTGAATTTTTTAAGTTGTAAGACTACCACAACTTCAAATACGTAAGTGACCATCTAATTTCACGAGATGACTGAACTCTGAAACATACACATACCTTTATCCACTACGTTTTTCAGCATCTTCACAGTGTCAGAGGAGGAGGATGACGATGATGCTTCATCTGGTGCTCGCTGTGATGTCTCCAAGGAATCATTTCCATCGTCACTGTCCTCATCACTGCTGACTTCAGAGCCAGCTGGCGATGACAAGATTTCTTCATCAGAAGGAAGACCACCTTCCTGGCCGCCTTCAACGTCTGTAACACAACACTCAGATAGGTCAATGTGTTCTCCCAATACTCTTGCCTCTATAACACAACACTCAGATAGGTCAATGTGTTCTCCCGATACTCTTGCCTCTAACCTCTGCAACAGAACACCCAAACAGGACAATATATTATCCCAATACTCTTACCTTTAATTAGATTTTTTCCTGTGGAACATTTTTCTTTTTTTCAGAACTTTTCTTTTTTTTTCTCTTGCTGCCCCATCTGTGCCGCCTCAGTGGCACTGCACCCACGCCACTCATTCCGACACCCCGTCCACAGCCACAGCTTTACCCAAAGTTGAAAAAAAAAGAAAGGACAAATGCATCCCAAAACAGACCTGCCATCTGAACAAAACGTCTCAGAAACTGACTGAACCAAAAAAATTTCACCCATTAATACAATCCATTTAAAACACAAAGTTTCACCCATGAATACAATCCATTCAAAACACAAAGTTTCACCCATGAAAACAATCCATTTAAAACACAGTTTCACCCATGAATACAATCCATTCAAAACACAAAGTTTCACCCATGAATACAATCCATTTAAAACACAAAGTTTCACCCATGAATACAATCCATTCAAAACACAAAGTTTCACCCATGAATACAATCCATTTAAAACAGAAAGTTCCACCCATGAATACAATCCACTTAAAACACAAAGTTTCACCCATGAATACAATCCATTCAAAACACAAAGTTTCACCCATGAATACAATCCACCTAAAACACAAAGTTTCACCCATGAAAACAATCCATTCAAAACACAAAGTTTCACCCATGAATACAATCCATTTAAAACACAAAGTTCCACCCATGAATACAATCCACTTAAAACACAAAGTTCCACTCATGAATACAATCCATTCAAAACACAAAGTTTCACCATGAATACAATCCATTCAAAACACAAAGTTACACCCATGAATACAATCCATTTAAAACACAAAGTTCCACCCATGAATACAATCCATTTAAAACACAAAGTTCCACCCATGAATACAATCCATTTAAAACACAAAGTTTCACCCATGAATACAATCCATTCAAAACACAAAGTTTCACCCATGAATACAATCCATTCAAAACACAAAGTTTCACCCATGAATACAATCCATTTAAAACACAAAGTTCCACCCATGATTACAATCCATTTAAAACACAAAGTTCCACCCATGAATACAATCCATTTAAAACACAAAGTGTCACCCATGAATACAATCCATTCAAAACACAAGGTTTCACCCATGAATACAATCCACTTAAAACACAAAGTTTCACCCATGAATACAATCCATTCAAAACACAAAGTTTCACCCATGAATACAATCCATTCAAAACACAAAGTTTCACCCTTTTTTTTTTTTTTTCTGCGTACGCAGGCTGATACTCCTGCGGACACTCCCTGTATAGCCAGGCAGTGGAGTTTTGTGTGTATGACCCTTTTTTATCCCGCCATTAAGGCAGCCATACTCCATCTTCGGGGAAGGTGCATGCTATGTGTCACATGTCATCCATACCAACGGCCAAACTGGCCTTCTCTTCCGAAAGTTGGTGATGGGATTTTACGTGTGTGCAAGATGTTATGCGTGCGTTCACACACGGAACCTCGGTTTATAGTCTCATTCGAAGGACTATATGGGGAATGGAGTCAGAACCAATGTTAACTCCGAGGGAAAAATCCCCCTGTACCGAAATTCGAACCCGCAACCCCAGGATCACGAGTCCGGCGCTCTACCAACTGAGCTATCCGGCCCCCAGTTTCACCCATGAATACAATCCATTCAAAACACAAAGTTCCACCCATGAATACAATCCACTTAAAACACAAAGTTTCACCCATGAATACAATCCATTCAAAACACAAAGTTACACCCATGAATACAATCCATTCAAAACACAAAGTTTCACCCATGAATACAATCTATTCAAAACACAAAGTTTCACCCATGAATACAATCCATTCAAAACACAAAGTGTCACCCATGAATACAATCCATTCAAAACACAAAGTTTCACCCATTGTCCATTCAAAACACAAAGTTTCACCCATGAATACAATCCATTCAAAACACAAAGTTTCACCCATGAACACAATCCATTCAAAACACAAAGTTTCACCCATGAACACAATCCATTCAAAACACAAAGTTTCACCCATGAACACAATCCATTCAAAACACAAAGTTTCACACATGAACACAACCCATTCAAAACACAAAGTTTCACCCATGAATACAATCCATTCAAAACACAAAGTTTCACCCATGAATACAATCCACTCAAAACACAAATTTTCATCAACAATGGCTCACCTGATCCCACGTGCCTTTCATCACAACTGTCATCTTCATCGTCGCTGCCAGCCCGACGTTCTGTCCCGCCCTCGTCGCCCCTCGACTTTCCGCGTCGTTTCTTGTAGAGTTGTTTCTTGTCCTCCACCACGCCCATGGCCAGCAGCTTCTCGGTCACCTTGACCTTCGACCTCTTCTTGGACAGACTTTCCAGGATGTTGGTCAAGGGATCTGACACAGAAATCGTGGGTGAAGCCAGTAACACTCAACAGCATCAGGAAATATGCGACACGCACATATCACATTTGCCTTATGATGAACCATCCACACATCACAACACACTGACAACAGGTACAAGTCAGCCCCTGTGGTGCAGTGGTCACTATCACAGACTGCAGGCCCGGAAGTCATGGGTTCCAGTCCCATCAGAGCCAATCATCAGAGGAATTTTCCAGCCCTGCCCAGCTTCTGTCTAGAGTTGAGAGTGTGCGTCATGATACCATACGTCAGGTTCCACCCATCCAATGGTTGCCTGCTGGACAGCACAGCTCTGCTTTCCTGAGCAATACTGCAGCTGTCTGTATAAGTCAAGCGGGGGAAAAAAACCCGCTGAAAATAACCAAGAAAGAGAAGCAGATGTTTGTTTGTCTTCCAAAATTCTTCATGAAAACAGCGAGTGTGCCTAATTCTCATAGTGATCTTTGCTCCAAGTTGTTAACGTCCCTGATCATCGTGAATTTGCGCCAAACTTCCTCACAATGTCTACTTACTTTTAAGTTTTCTTCTGTGTGTGTGTGTGTGTGTGTGTGTGTGTGTGTGTGTGTGGGGGGGGGGGGGGGGGGGTATATGGTGGTCACTTTCCATGTTCCCTCTCTGGCACGATTCCCATGCTGCACATTCCAGCTCTCCCTGGCACAGCCACATACAGCACAATCCCAGCACCGCTGTCCACACACAGCAATCAGCATCGATCACCATGAGGCAACCTGCCACAGGAGTCACTGCACTGACGCTGAATCGTTCTGACGGTGTTCACGTGCGCCTGCTCTCGTCCAGCACATGCTGGACACCACCCACCCACCCACCTCCTTCTCACGACAAGCGAGAGGTTCAGGTTTGGCTTCAACTTCCGGAATGTTTTGCTCCACACAGTTTCAGAATGTTACCTTTCCAGGTGCGATCGATTCCCACAGAATTCAACACTGACCAGTCACCTTTATCAAATTTACTTCTCATTTTGTGATATCGACCTCTTTTGAAATAAAATTAACAAATCCTTTTCATCACTGTTGATTTGTTTTCTAAGCTTTACATGCTACAGTAGAACTACAGTGTAAACAGTTTCTCTTAACACAAACTACCTTCCAACCTGATTCATCATCATATTTTGGCACAGATCCATGCTCTCTCACCATCTTTTTCCTTCAATTTCAGGGCCTGTATGACTCCTTATTGTTCCAAAGTATCGCAAAGTTCTCGAAGACTATGAAACAACGAGAAATCATTTCATCCAAAAGAGCTGTCGTTCTTTGGTCAAAGCGTCCCAGATTCAACACACAAAGACAACATAATGGCTACATACTGCGAGTGCAATTACCTCTTAAGAACTTTATCTCTCTAGCTCTTTTTTCCCCTCAACATTTTTCTTTATCCAGTTTGTCAAATCCATTGCATTTCACCAAACATGTTCAAAACACATCAAAATCATTTGGGTATACAAGTCTGACTTGATCTGCTTGGGAAAAGACAAGCCTTGTGTGCATGCATGGTTCAACTTGCTGCCCAGAAGTACAACTGCCGTAAGCCTGAAAATCAAATTTTACAGGAGATGAAAAAAACTGAAAATCATCCCCACAGCATATACTGCGAGCTGAGTTACGGTACAAGTATTTTGATTACAACATGTTTCTTTTTAGGATAATGTGATTGGAACTTGGCTACGTTACGTCCCTTGGCCCGCTCTTAGAGTACACTAAAAATCTCAAAAATGCAAAAAATTCAAGCTACGGCAGTTGTATTTCCAGGCAGGATACTGTTTTGTTCTTTTTTTAAAAAAATTTTTTTTTTGGCTTCACTTTATTTTGTTTTACAAAAATACTTCCTTTAATGACGTCATCAATTTGCCTGCGTACCACTAAAACCTGAAATTCCCATTTATCACACAATCACATGCACTTCAGCAAAAAAAAAAAAAAAAAAAAAAAATTCATTTTCTCTGATGACCTGATTCGTTGATGCAAGCATTTGAAACAAACAAAAAACCCTACCAATATGTTTATATCTCCTGTGTTACAACAAACATTTCTGTTTTTGCCCCTACCTGCTCCTTAATCTGACTTACAATTCAGCCATATGTGCAATAATCATTTTGCCTTTTCGATTTTTTTCTTCAGATCCAAATTGTTTTGAGGCTCTCTGCCACAGAAACGAGGAGAAATCCCCTAAACTGTGCAGATGAACATCATCGTTGTGTACCTTTCTTCCTCTGCAATCCATAGACCAGCAAACGGATGGACCAGACCTCCAGGTCCTCTGTCTTCTTCTTCAGCACTTCCAGCTTCTTGGTCTGGTACTTGTTCCTCCACAGGAGGTCGTGGGTTTTCTTACGGAGGTCAGTGACCTGTCCTCGCATCTCCGTCCACGCGGTGCCCATCATGGTCATCATGGCGTCCAGCACATCCATCACCTCAGACCATGGCGGCTCTCTCCCTGCCAGAGGCTCTCTCGCTGCCAGAGGCTCTCTCGCTGCCAGAGGCTCTCTCCCTACCAGAGGCTCTCTCCCTGCCAGAGGCTCTCTTGCTGCTGGAGGCTCTCTCCCTGCCAGAGGCTCTCTCGCTGCCAGAGGCTCTCTCGCTGCCAGAGGCTCTCTCCCTACCAGAGGCTCTCTCGCTGCTGGAGGCTCTCTCGCTGCCAGAGGCTCTCTCCCTGCCAGAGGCTCTCTCGCTGCCAGAGGCTCTCTCCCTGCCAGAGGGTCGTCTGGTCGCTCCATGCCGACTCTGGATCTGGCGCTGGTCAGACGTGTCTGTGTGGAGGTGTCCCTGGTGTTGGGTCCTGGGTTGGTCTCCACGTCGCCACACAGGAGAAGCAGGCTGCCCCAGAACAGGCAAGACAGGAGCAGACCCGATGCCGCACCGCCCACCCTCCTCCACATCGGCGCTAACACTGCCCAGCGCAAAGTCTCTCTCGTCCGCTTCGGCATGACAGCATGACGTGCTGCACAGAGACAGCCACAAGATGCCCCAGACACTGACACTGCCGGTGGCACGGTTTGAACGGCAGCATGCAAGGGTTCAAAGAGTTTTGCTGAAAAGAAGTCAAGGATAGAAGCACTGGACAGGATTGTGTTCGTCTGGGCTTGTTGCATCTCTTGACGGATGGGAATCTGGTTTGCCTTCAAGATGATCTTTTTTGTTTGTTTGTTTTTCTTACACATTTTTTCTCTAAAAACTCAGAACTAAAAACTCGCAACACCTGACAGAAATATTTCTTTTCCGAATAAACAATAATAACAAAATTTAAGCATGATTAAAGGACCTTGAAAAGTCTGATCTTCAAGGACTTTCAAGGCTGTGAAATGTGGACCCCAAACTTAAGGACTTTTTAAGGACTGTTCGCACCCTGCAACAATTCTGTGCAGAAATTGGCACTGGCTGTCTTGGCTTAAGAAATGACTGACCATCTTCATCAACATAGTGAAGTGTCTAGAAATGGAAAAAACATACAATGATGCTTGGTCAACAACAAGCAGAGAACCATTTCACCTACCATAGGAATCTTTGTATGTGCGGAAGGCGTCCGCAGTTCTTGTTCATCGTCAGCAGTCCACACGCGCACAGACCTGCTCAGGACACGACCACCATGTCAATGTGACACATATAACATCAGGACACCCACCATTTCAATGTGACCATTATCACAACATCAGGACACACACCATTTCAATGTGACCATTATCACATCAGGACACACACCATGTCAAGGTCACACACAACAATGTCAGGACATCCACCAGGGTTCATACAGGACTTTTTAAGAACTTAAAAAAATTCTAGAACTTATTTCAAGGATAATTTTAAGAAAAATAATCATGAAATACTGACACAAACCAAATTATTCATTGTCAAGGACCTTTCAGCATGTGCGGCAAAAGGCCTTACTTTTGTCTCCACCTGGAGTCTGCCTGCAACCGTTCTTTGTACTCTTCTTTTTCCAGCCAAACAATGTTAAATGAACACTTCCCCGACACGCTGGCGTCCCAATTTCAAAACGGTGGATCATTCTATCATGTACGCAGGCTCTATGAAGGCCAGTAACTCCAGTGTTTTTACCGGTAGCAATCGATTTATCAGCGAGATTGTCGGTCAACTGCCTTTACTTTCATACTTTTTTTTTTCCAACTGAATTTCTTTTCAACAGACTCAAGATTATGCACAGACTTTATTCAAAATCATTGGCAGTGACGAAATTTAAGCTGTTTTTAATGACCTATGGGCAAAAGCCGGATTTTTAAGGGCTTTCAAGGCACACAGCACTGGACGGCACAGTCTGAGTGCAATGCAACACGCACAGTTTCTTTTTTTTTTTTTTTTTCAACCTTAAAACTTGTTGTCTGTATTACAAGCGTATGTACCAAATCTAAAACTAACCGTAGGTATTAAATTGAATGTACCTATCAAAAAAATTCCAGTTACCATCTTCAATCAGAAATTCCACACAGAAAGAAAAAAAAGAGCAACTATTATACATGCTATGAAAGCAATCATGCAAACATAAACAATGCTGCTACACATGGAAACACTAGCTCCACATGTATTCAAAGGGAAAGCGCTAACCTTGTCATTTTCTTTTTTTTTTAATTTCATTTTTTCATTTAAATTCTTTTTCTATTTTTTATTTAAAGTTGGGTGAAGACATATTTGAAAAATTGAACAAAAAAAAAAAGAAAAAGAAAAAAAGAGGAAGGGCAAGAAAAGAAGGGAAAAAAAGGCAAGAACCCCACTGAAAAGCTTTCATATAACTATGCCAGTACCAGCAAGATTCTTCAACATCTACATCCAAAGCTTTCATATAACTATGCCAGTGCCAGCAAGATTCTTCAACATCTACATCCAAAGCTTTCAGATAACTATGCCAGTGCCAGCAAGATTCTTCAACATCTACATCCAAAGCTTTCAGATAACTATGCCAGTGCCAGCAAGATTCTTCAACATCTACATCCAAAGCTTTCATATAACTAGCCATGCCAGCAAGATTCTTCAAACATGTCAACAGCAGCCTAAGAAGACCTTGTGCACGTTGTCATCGGGCAAAGGTTCACACTCACTCAGGTTTCCGGCGAAGGTCTTTGACACTGGTGATGAGGCGGAGAACCTTCAGGTGCCTGATGATCTGACCTCGTGTCTTGGACGACCCGTCCACTGACCCAGAATCATGTCCACTGTGTCCATTTCTATCATCAGTCAACACCATGTCCATTTCTATCATCAGTCAACACTGTGTCCATTTCTGTCACCAGTCAACACTGTGTCCATTTCTGTCACCAGTCAACACTGTGTCCATTTCTGTCACCAGTCAACACTGTGTCCATTTCTATCATCAGTCAACACTGTCAATTTCTGTCACCAGTCAACACTGTGTCCATTTCTATCACCAGTCAACACTGTGTCCAATTTCTGTCACCAGTCAACATTGTGTCCATTTCTGTCACCAGTCAACACTGTGTCCATTTCTGTCACCAGTCAACACGTGTCCATTTCTGTCACAGTCAACACCGTGTCCATTTCTGTCACCAGTCAACACTGTGTCCATTTCTGTCACCAGTCAACACGTGTCCATTTCTGTCACCAGTCAACACGTGTCCATTTCTGTCACCAGTCAACACTGTGTCCATTTCTGTCACCAGTCAACACCTGTGTCCATTTCTGTCATCAGTCAACAACCCACTGACCAACACAGGTTGTCAACCAGTCAACACGTGTCCATGTCTTCATCAGTCAACACCACTGATCAACACAGGCTGTTCAGAATCATGTCCACCTGTCCATGTCTTCAGTCAACAACCACTGACCAACACAGGCTGTTATCATGTCCACTGTGTCCATGTCTTCATCAGTCAACGACCCACTGACCAACACAGGCTGTTTAGTGTCATGTCCATGTCATTCATCAGTCAACTGACCCACTGACCAACACAGGCTGTTTAGTGTCATGTCCACTGTGTCCATGTCTTCATCAGTCAACTGACCCACTGACCAATACAGGCTGTTTAGAATCATGTCCACCGTGTCCATGTCTTCATCAGTCAACTGACCCACTGATCAACACAGGCTGTTCAGATCATGTCCACCGTGTCCATGTCTTCATCAGTCAACTGACCACTGACCAACACAGGCTGTTTAGTGTCATGTCCACGTGTCCATGTCTTCATCAGTCAACAGACCCACTGACCAACACAGGCTGTTTAGTGTCATGTCCACTGTGTCCCTGTCTTCATCAGTCAACGACCCACTGACCAACACAGGCTGTTTAGTGTCATGTCCACTGTGTCCCTGTCTTCATCAGTCAACAGACCCACTGACCAACACAGGCTGTTTAGTGTCATGTCCACTGTGTCCATGTCTTCATCAGTCAACTGACCCACTGACCAACACAGGCTGTTTAGTGTCATGTCCATGTCCTTCATCAGTCAACAGACCCACTGACCACATAGGCTGTTTAGTGTCATGTCCATGTCTTCCAACAGCCAACGACCCACTGACCAACACAGGCTGTTTAGTGTCTGTCCATGTCTCATCATCAGCATGTGCAATGTCTTCATCAGTCAACAGACCCACTGACCAACACAGGCTGTTCAGAAAAGATCTTTTTCAACACAGTAATGACGCTTCTGGGGAGTACAGCAGTAAAATGTTCAAGCAGTCTTGGTTTTACCCATGAACATTCAGTCATATTGCAGGGGGAAAAAAAGTATTCAGGTTTATCGGTAGAAACATGACAACAAGCATGCAGAGTCCTGTTTGTCTTTATGCATACATTTGTAATTAACCATATCCATGCCTAATTTCAAACTCACTTGTGAGCAGTGCATGTATGGTACGTGCTAAATGTATGGATGGCACTGTACACAGAAACACGACTATCAAAAATGTGCATGTATAAACACACACCACCTTATATTTCATATATATATAAAGAAGCATGTTTATCATATACCAAGGAGATTGTACTCATATACAACCTACGCTCATTGATGCAATCATGTACATTTACCATCCCACGCTCACTGATGCAATCATATACATTTACCATAAGCACAAGTCTACAGCATAGTTTAGCTGAAACATTGATAAATGTGTTGACCTTTGCAAGGG
Organism: Conus ventricosus; assembly: GCA_018398815.1. Classification (NCBI taxonomy): domain Eukaryota; kingdom Metazoa; phylum Mollusca; class Gastropoda; order Neogastropoda; family Conidae; genus Conus; species Conus ventricosus. The sequence continues at coordinate 59,029,396 of CM031620.1, read as the reverse complement.
GAGGCAGGGTAGACAGAAACATTGATAAATGTGTTGACCTTTGCAAGGGGAGGCAGGGTACGACAGAAACATTGATAAATGTGTTGACCTTTGCAAGGGGAGGCAGGGTATGACAGAAACATTGATAAATGTGTTGACCTTTGCAAGGGGAGGCAGGGTATGACAGAAACATTGATAAATGTGTTGACCTTTGCAAGGGGAGGCAGGGTACGACAGAAACATTGATAAATGTGTTGACCTTTGCAAGGGGAGGCAGGGTAGACAGAAACATTGATAAATGTGTTGACCTTTGCAAGGGGAGGCAGGGTATGACAGAAACATTGATAAATGTGTTGACCTTTGCAAGGGAGGCAGGGTATGACAGAAACATTGATAAATGTGTTGACCTTTGCAAGGGGAGGCAGGGTATGACAGAAACATTGATAAATGTGTTGACCTTTGCAAGGGGAGGCAGGGTACGACAGAAACATTGATAAATGTGTTGACCTTTGCAAGGGGAGGCAGGGTACGACAGAAACATTGATAAATGTGTTGACCTTTGCAAGGGGAGGCAGGGTACGACAGAAACATTGATAAATGTGTTGACCTTTGCAAGGGGAGGCAGGGTACGACAGAAACATTGATAAATGTGTTGACCTTTGCAAGGGGGGAGACGCAGAAGGTTACTTAGACAGAAACATTGATAAATGTGTTGACCTTTGCAAGGGAGGCAGGGTACGACAGAAACATTGATAAATGTGTTGACCTTTGCAAGGGGAGGCAGGGTATGACAGAAACATTGATAAATGTGGTTGACCTTTGCAAGGGGAGGCAGGGTATGACAGAAACATTGATAAATGTGTTGACCTTTGCAAGGGGAGGCAGGGTACGACAGAAACATTGATAAATGTGTTGACCTTTGCAAGGGGAGGCAGGGTATGACAGAAACATTGATAAATGTGTTGACCTTTGCAAGGGGAGGCAGGGTATGACAGAAACATTGATAAATGTGTTGACCTTTGCAAGGGGAGGCAGGGTATGACAGAAACATTGATAAATGTGTTGACCTTTGCAAGGGGAGGCAGGGTACGACAGAAACATTGATAAATGTGTTGACCTTTGCAAGGGGAGGCAGGGTACGACAGAAACATTGATAAATGTGTTGACCTTTGCAAGGGGAGGCAGGGTACGACAGAAACATTGATAAATGTGTTGACCTTTGCAAGGGGAGGCAGGGTACGACAGAAACATTGATAAATGTGTTGACCTTTGCAAGGGGAGGCAGGGTACGACAGAAACATTGATAAATGTGTTGACCTTTGCAAGGGGAGGCAGGGTACGACAGAAACATTGATAAATGTGTTGACCTTTGCAAGGGGAGGCAGGGTACGACAGAAACATTGATAAATGTGTTGACCTTTGCAAGGGGAGGCAGGGTATGACAGAAACATTGATAAATGTGTTGACCTTTGCAAGGGGAGGCAGGGTATGACAGAAACATTGATAAATGTGTTGACCTTTGCAAGGGGAGGCAGGGTATGACAGAAACATGGTGTTGATGGGCAAACACTTTTAAAAAATGTCAGGCAAATATCCTAATCATCGATCAGTTCAGATGACGGAAACAACCTTTCATAAAAACTCTGAAAGAACACAACAACAACAACAAAAGAATGTTTTCCAAAATGTATTTCATGAATAAGCAATCTCTGCTTTACACCTAAACCACATTTAAGTCCAACGCATTCCACTCAACAGCTTACAAAGTCACTGTTGTCAAGCTCACCAGGGTTTTCAGCCCCTCTGAAGTCCTCAAACAGCCGTATCACTCGTTCTCCTCATCTTCCGTCCAAGCCACTTTGGCGTTTCTGAAGAGAAGACAACACCTATGAATAACCCTAGCTCTCGCTGATCTGCATGGCTTCCCCGACTGCCCCTTAGAACATCATCTTCATGGAGACAGAGGAGTAACGGAAGGGAGGACAGGATCGTCGAGGGAAACGTCCTGCCTTCAATCATAACCAATACAGTTCTTGTACTTCTGTATAGAAAAACAGAACTGTGGGCCTACATTGCATATATTTCTTTTCATAATGAACCTGGGAAAATCAGTTTGTATGGATAAAAACAAACCTGACAGGAATTTCTCAACTGTTAAGTTAGGTGTGCCTGTGTTTAAAGCATGCCAGCGTATGATGCTTCTTATAGATTCCACCAACTTGCATTCTGGCCTCTAATGAACTGTCACTTACAGGTCACTGAACCATAAACGACTGGTAATTCGAACAGCGCACACACAGTTTTTGGCGTCACGCTTTCATCTGCCGATAGGCTATGTGTTGAGGAAATCATGCATTCAAATTCTTCAATGAAACCACCACCAGCGGAAAAAAAAAAGTATGAGCTGGAAGTGGTAGGTTGCTCAAACTTTGTTTGGTTATAAGAAGTGGTGGGATCTAAGAAAATACATGGCAGCCTACATGGGTGAGAAACCTCAAGACTCCAAAGTGGTTGACACTTATGCTATCATGCCAATTTTCTGCTTAGTCGCTTAGCTGGTGGTGTCCCATGTGTTTTGGATGAAAGCAGATACAACCGAACACCACTGTAGTGACTTTGGGAGCAGTACAGTGTCTCCTCTAGTGGGTTTCCTCCTGTCGACTTGATATTAAATTGCTCCCTGTAAAGCGCAGAAAGAACACACTTCTGCCATGCTGCAGCTGACTACTACCTGGGGAGTATTGTTCCCTGCATTTTCATGTGTATCGTTTGTGACATCTGGAAAAGAGCGTTTATGGCCTTGTTTTGTGTGTTTACTTGTCCTTTGCCTGTTTCTGGTATGGTTGCAGTCAGCTTCAGTCTGCTGTGGAAGCAGCCTCAGTGTGGCTGTGGTAGGGGAAGCCAGAGTCAGCGCCAGAGGTGGTATGGAAGATACGAAGCAAAGATCATCTCTACCCACTCCAACCAACTTCTCTCTCTCTCTCACACACATATAGACACACGACACACACACATGTAAATACACACACATACATAAGCACAGACACAGACATTCACACACACACACACTCACATACAGACACACTCACAGAATCTCACACAAACACACTCACACGAGAACAGTCACACACACATTCACATACACACATTGTTACACACACACATCTACACACACATCCCCCACACTGATAGCCCTTTCAGTCACATACACAACAATCTGCACACACACCCCCCACAACAAACATCACACATCAAGACACACACACACACACAACAACACCACACACAAACAACCACACCACCACACACAGCACACACACACACAACACATCCACACACACACACACACACACATCCACACCCACCCACATGCACACACACCACACACACACACAACACATCCACACCACACATCACCCCCCCCCACCCACCACCACACACACACCCCCCACCACCACCACACACTACACACATCCACACATACCACACACACACACACACTACCCCCACCCCACCCCCCACCCACACACACACACACACACACACAGTGACACACACTGTACACACACACACACCACACCACACACACACACACACCACACACACACACACACACAGTGACTGACACACACCACACACACACACACACCACCACACACACACATACACACACACATCCTCCACCACCCAGGCCCCAGCTTACCCCGGGTTGTAGTCGTAGCCCTCGGTGATCTGCATGGCCTCCTTGCTGCCCTTCCAGAACATCATCTCCATGAACACCTTCTTGTTCTTCTGGGCCACCTCAGAGAACTTGCGCATCACGTGCACGCCAAACGTGCACCACTCCTGCCAGGGGCACAGGGGACACAGACATCATGTCACAGTCAGTTTCCTTCCAACCCAGCTAACACCAAACACGCTTTCAGGGTTGTCACCATGTTAGGGGAGAGAGAGAGAGAGGGAGAGAGGGAGAAAGAGAAAGACTAAGAGAGACAGTCAGAAACAGAGACAGAGAGAGAGAGATGGGGACCAGAATAGCAGACAGTGAGAGTGTGAGAACCAAGTTTGAACCAGAACATTATTTCTGAAATGTTTCCAACATTCTCACTACCCACTCACTCAAAATTACTGAAAATCAAAATGCACATTCACCACGCCTTTCTTGATCCAGGCATCCATGATCTGTATTCTTCTTTTTTGAGCCACACATCCCTAAAGTGACACACCCCAGGTATTGTGAATTCATTGCTGCATGACACATCCCTAAAGTGACACACCCCAGGTATTGTGAATTTCATTGCTGCATGACTGGACACACAAATATAGATCAAGGGAAAGCACTCTCATCTTTCACAGTGTCAGTAAACAATGAGCGAAGGCATCAGAAAAAAAAATTCAATTTGATTTAATTCATAATGGTCATGAGCCGCATACGTTAAACACACCTTGTCACATTACATTTCCTCATCTTTCCTAAACTTTTGAAACATTTTCCACTTTTTCCCAAACTTACAAAGGTTTTGAAAAAGCTAATTCTGTTTTCCCAACTCTTCAAAGGCAGTACAAACTAGAGGCCACTCCTGTCAAGGAGGAGAAAAAAAGGGAAATAGATATGTACTGGACATGAAGCATTTCATAGCACAGCAATTCAAACACTGACATATTCATCATCATCATCATTGTCATCATCATCATCACCCATTATCTCTCCCAGAGTATAGTATTCAGTAAGTCTACCAGAGCCCTCTGTCCTGGGCCGGCCGTCCTATCAGGCCGTCTCTGGTGCACCCCCTCTGTTTGGGGTCGGCTTCAACATCACGATGCCCGATGTTTCTAGTCAGCCTTGCTTCTGCCTGCCTTGGAGGTTCATTTTAACCCTGTCACATTGGATCCTGTCCCGTCTCTGGCAAGGGTAAGGGTGATGTTGCTTACAGCCCAGCCGACCGCAAAGGGCCGTATCAGGGCGGTCATTGCGTCAAAGTTAACTCACAGAAGTCTCTGTTTTAATTCAACCCGTCGCAGACCCTGCCGCTCACTCAGACCTGTTGATGACTTTCAACATGCGTTAAGCTCTGACTTATACACGCCTGTCATGAAGGAAGCTTTCCCTTTAGGTCAAGCTAAAACCAATCAAGAATGGGCGCTGGTCTTGGCACTAAGCAGCTATGGCACTTCATGTGCTTCAAAAGTATGAAAACTCCTTTATGGAGAAAGGGTTTCTCTGAGACATTTTCCAAAGCTTAAGGGTTAAAGGTTTTATGGTAAAAATGTTTGACTTGGGTTTCCTGATGGAGTGTCCTTTCAGCTCCATCTTCCTCTCTTGATCTTGTCATTAGTTTATAAGCCGGTGCATTCACAGGTCAATGTTGTGAGTACTGGCTGCAAGATTTCTGGGACACGTTGAATATCGCACTCTCAATGGTTTCTTTGCGTTTGTTATGGCTGCTCCATAGTAGTAGACCATTGTGCATCGGCTCATGATTGAATCTTGCCCACAACACGAATCAACACTACAACTGCACTACCTACACACACATATTCCTGCCCACAAACACCCTATAAGCACACACATCTACCCACACTTAACATTACACGCTCCTACAAACACACACTTCCACACACACATACACACCCATACCACACTACAACACACACACTACACCACACACACAACCACCAACACACACACACACCACACACACACAACACACACACACACACACATACACACACACCCTTGAACTTGGAGGTGTGGGCGGCCGGCCCCAGCATGACCTTCTGGAAGACGCGGAAGAGGGAGGCCTGGAAGAGCATGGCGATGTAGCCCAGGTCAAAGGCCACGCGATGCAGCATCTTCACCACACAGTGGTTGGTGTGCACGGAGTTGCTCTCAAAGTCCCCCGCCAACACCACGTAGGCCTTCAGCACTTCGGGTTTAGCGTAGCTGAGACAGTCGTTGGGGAACAGGAATTATAAAGTCATTTTTTTTTTTTTTTTTTTAGTTCTGTGGTCTGTTACTTTTTTTTTTGTTTTTATCCCTTCTTGGAAGGAAATCCCACAGTATCATAAGACAGCAACAGCAAAATTAGGTTTAGAGTAGCTGAGGCAGTTGTAGGGGAACGGGAATTATGAAGTCATCTTTTTTTTCAGTTCTGTGGCCTGTTACTTTTTTCAAAAGTTTTAATCCCTTCTTGGAAATAAATCCTTTAGTAGTTTAAGACAGCAACAACAAAATTGTAGACTTCTATTCCATGGGACTTTCATAACATTCTGGTTGGTTTTAAAGAACTTTGTTTCAAAAGAATGATACATAAAAGAATATAAGAAATGACGAACTTTCATTTTTATGTTGAACATTTCTTATGCAGTACTATGATATCCATGCTCTTATGGTGTGTGTGTGCATGTTAGAGAGAGAGAGAGAGAGAGAGAGAGAGAGAGAGAGAGAGAGAGAGAGAGAGAGAGAGAGAGAGAGAGAGAGAGAGAGAGAGACAGAGCACTTGCACATGTGTGCGTTTCTAACAACTATACAAAATTTTAAAATATTACTAATACAACTAATTCTCACCTCATAAGGTAGTGAGTGAAGTCGAACTCCTCCTCATAGTCTGTCCTCGCTGCTTCTACCTCCTCTTCTGCAATCGACAGCAGCGACACACAACACTGACAGAAACTCATGCCAACAATCAGCATGTCCTCTGGAGTACACATACAGGAGCCACACACTATTCCCTTCATTTTTCCCGCCACACACTATTCCCTTCATTTTTCCCGCCACACACTATTCCCTTCATTTTTCCCACCACACACTATTCCCTTCATTTTTCCCACCACACACTATTCCCTTCATTTTTCCCACCACACACTATTCCCTTCATTTTTCCCACCACACACTATTCCCTTCATTTTTCCCACCACACACTATTCCCTTCATTTTTCCCGCCACACACTATTCCCTTCATTTTTCCCACCACACACTATTCCCTTCATTTTTCCCGCCACACACTATTCCCTTTATTTTTCCCTGCACACACTATTCCCTTCATTTTTCCCACCACACACTATTCCCTTCATTTTTCCCGCCACACACTATTCCCTTCATTTTTCCCACCACACACTATTCCCTTCATTTTTCCCACCACACACTATTCCCTTCATTTTTTCCCACCACACACTATTCCCTTCATTTTTTCCCACCACACACTATTCCCTTCATTTTTTTCCCACCACACACTATTCCCTTCATTTTTCCCGCCACACACTATTCCCTTCATTTTTCCCACCACACACTATTCCCTTCATTTTTCCCGCCACACACTATTCCCTTCATTTTTCCCACCACACACTATTCCCTTCATTTTTCCCACCACACACTATTCCCTTTATTCTTTCCTGGCTGCCGACAATCCATGTTCACACATGAAAGTTTCCTGAATAGAAAATAAGAAATGAGGACAGGGTCCAGAGGCTGCTGACAATCCATGTTCACACATGAAAGTCTCCTGAACAGAAAAAAAGAAATTGGGACGGGATCGAGAGGCTGCTGAGGCCTCAGTGGAGTGCAGAGGCAACAGATCAGGGACTTGGGGAAGGAGGGGTGGTGGGAGGTGGGGAGGAGGGGGTACAAAGCTGAAGACAAGCAACATATCTGAAGTCCTCTGATGCCCTTTCAGATGCCATCTAAGTGCTTCAGAAACAGACTCCTGTCTGAAGCCCTCTGATGCCCTTTCAGATGCCATCTAAGTGCTTCAGAAACAAACAGACTCCTGTCTGATGCCCTTTCAGATGCCATCTAAGTGCTTCAGAAACAGACTCCTCTCTGATGCCCTTTCAGATGCCATGTAAGTGCTTCAGAAAAAACAGACTCCTGTCTGATGCCCTTTCAGATGCCATCCAAGTGCTTCTGAAACAAACAGACTCCTGTCTGATGCCCTCTCAGATGCCATCTAAGTGCTTCTGAAACAGACTCCTGTCTGATGCCCTTTCAGATGCCATCTAAGTGCTTCAGAAACAGACAGACTCCTGTCTGATGCCCTTTCAGATGCCATCTAAGTGCTTCAGAAACAGACAGACTCCTGTCTGATGCCCTTTCAGATGCCATCTAAGTGCTTCTGAAACAGACTCCTGTCTGATGCCCTTTCAGATGCCATCTAAGTGCTTCAGAAACAGACTGACTCCTGTCTGATGCCCTTTCAGATGCCATCTAAGTGCTTCTGAAACAGACTCCTGTCTGATGCCCTTTCAGATGCCATCTAAGTGCTTCTGAAACAGACTCCTGTCTGATGCCCTTTCAGATGCCATCTAAGTGTTCAGAAACAGACAGACTCCTGTCTGATGCCCTTTCAGATGCCATCTAAGTGCTTCAGAAACAGACTCCTGTCTGATGCCCTTTCAGATGCCTTTTAAGTGCTTCAGAAACAGACTCCTGGAGTTGAATGCTGTATTTCGTAACTAAATGAATTAATAGTATAACTAATTACAGGAACAGTTCTTAATCTGAAAACAACAAAGCAGGGAACATTCATCTTCACATTTCTTTTGCGGAATCTTCAGTTTGTTTCCCAGTTCAGGAAATCGAACAACCACAAGAAAACAACATCTGAAAACAACCAAAAAGTTTCAACAACAAAAACAACACACACACACACAAACACACACAGTGGTATTCAACACTGTTTAAAGCGTTTTCAGAAATATCAAAAGGTTTTCTTAAAAACTAATTTTTTTTTTTTTTAAAGAGAAAAAAAGGAAGAAAGAAAGAAAAATTCCTTAAACAAACAGCTGATTTCCATCCCCACGTAGAAAGCCTTCACCCAGGCAATTTCAGTCGCTGAAGGTCTAGACATCAGACCAGACCCTCAGCACTGTTTCATCTGGGATGAGTCCTGTGAGGACTTACTTCTAGTCAACTTAGGATTCTTTTTGAAGCTTCAATTCACAAAAAAAGACTTTCTTCTATTGATCACATGACACTCAAAAACTTTACACAAAAATATGCATGTTTTCTTTTGTTAGGTAAGGTAATGCATGTCGCTTATAGCCCAGCCGACCGCAAAGGGCTATTTGTTGAGTGAATAATATTTTGAACTTTATACAAAATTGAGTTAAAATCTGCTGCTATGCAAATGAAAGTTTTTTGATCTTTGAATAAACTTTACTTTTCGTTTCCATTTAGCAAATGAACCTTCTGAATTATACACAAAATACAGTGGGGGGGGGGGGGGGGGGGGGGGTGGGTTTCAGATGTTGAGCAAATGAAGTTGTTTAACTTGAAATAAAACAGCAACTTTTTTTGTTGTTGTTGAAGCTTTACATGAAACAAAGAGGCCTCTTTCAATTTTACGCAAAAGATGATGGCTTTTTTTTCTGTTGACCACAACACATTTTTAGCTCTACTCATATTCATTCTTTGATCTGTTGGGCAAACAGCACCCTCCATCCTTTTACTATCATACTTGTTTGTTTCAAACATTCAGTTTTAGATCACATTATCATTTCTACATTTCTGCATATTGTCCAATGTAAGTCCAAATCACCTTGAATCTATGCACACCAAGTGGGTGTGTAATAGAAGAACTTTACAGTGCGAGGTGTGTGTGTGTGTGTGTGTGTGTGTTGTGTGCGTGTGCGTGTGTGTGTGCACACGTGCACGTGAATGCATGCGTGCGTGTGTACGTGTATATGTGCGCACGATGTGTGCTCGTGTATGCGTGCGTGCGTGCGTGCGTGCGTGTGTGTGTGTGCGTACATGCATGCGCGCATGTGCATGCATGTACATGCAGATGTGTGTGTGTGCGTGTATGTACATGTCTCTGTGTGTGTGCGTCTGTGTGTGAGTCTGTATGTGTGTGTGCTTCCAAGGGAGACAGACAGAGAGGCAGGATCTTTTGGTCGAGACACACTGTTCCTGTAACAAGCTGATCACAATCATAACACCATACCTTCCAGCTCCTCCTCTTCTATCGCCTCTTCTTCAGGCTGCTCCTCTGCATTGCTGCTTGTTCCTGCAACATAATGGCTAAGACATCAATACTTCATCCCCTGCTTGAACACACACACACACACACACACAAGCACACACACACACACATGCATATACACACACACACACACACATGCATATACACACACACACACACACACTCACACATACATACACACACACAATCCTGCAACGCAATGTCCAAGACACCAATACTTCATCCCCTGTTTGTACACACACTGTCACACACACAATCCTGAAACGTAGTGTCCAAAACATCAATACTTCATCCTCTGTTTGTACACACACACACACACACACAAAATCCTGCAATGCAATATCCAAGACATCAATTCTTCATCCCCTGTTCTTACAGACACGCACGCACACACACACACACACACACACACACACACACACACAACACACACACTCCTGCAACTCAATATCCAAGACATCAACACTTCATCCCTTGTTCTTACACACACACACACACACACACACACACACACACACACACACACACACACACCAACTTCCTATATCATATTCCTATGCGGAAAGAGGATATAAACATCACTCACAACAACAGTATCATCATCACAGCCAGAAGTGGAATGAACAGTGATTCATGAGGTCGTCATGTTCAAGTACCCAATCATACATTCATATTTGACACTCTTGTTCATACAGCAAGATTGGTTGCTACATCTCTGAGGAATACGCGATGATGCTGTTGTTGAAATCCTTCTCTTTAACAAAAGCACGCACAAGTAATTTGTTTTCTGTCAAAATGCTGTTTTATTTACCAATACACATGACAGACCATGGAATTTTAACACAGCTGCAGACAAGCACAGACTCGACTTGCAGGCTGCAATGTGCATTAACATTAACCTGGTCATCAAGTGGTTTGAGGTTGATGGAAAAAAAAAATTCAAAGAGCCAGAAAACAGGACAGTGAAAACCAAAACGATTAGAAAAAATTAATGATAATAATAATAAACAGAAAACAACAACAAATAACTCAAAGTGTGTGTGTGTGTGTGTGTGTGTGTGTGTGTGTGTGTGTGTGTGTGTGTGTGTGTGTGTGTGTGTGTGGAGACAGAGACAGAGAGAGACAGACAGACAGACAGAAGAGACAAACACACAGAGACAGACACAGAGGCAGACAGACATACAGATAGATAAACAGGCAGAGACAGAGACAAAGAGAAAGAGAGAGAGAGAGAGAGAGAGAGAGAGAGAGAGAGAGAGAGAGAGAGAGAGAGAGAGAGAGAGAGAGAGAGAGAGAGAGAGAGAAGAGACTGAAACACACAGAGACAGACACAGAGACAGAAAGACAGACAGATACATAGACAGAGACAAAGAGAAGAGAGAGAGAGAGAGAAGAGAGAGAGAGAGGAGAGAGAGAGAGAGAGAGAGAGAGAGAGAGAGAGAGAAGAGACTGAAACACACAGAGACAGACACAGAGACAGAAAGACAGACAGATACATAGACAGACAGAGACAAAGAGAAGGGGAGAGAGAGAAGGGAGAGAGAGAGAGAGAGAGAGGTGAAGGTGGGGAAAGCAAGAGACAGGGAGGTAGAGAGACTGTTCCTGTCTTGAATACAGGCTTTTTATATGTGAGGAGAACAGACATGAGAGAGACAGAGACAGAGAGAGAGAGAGAGAGAGAGAGAAGAGAGAGAGAGAGAGAGAGAAAGACAGAGAGAGAGAAAGAGATGGGCGAGGAGCCACAGGCCACAATCAGGAGACAGAGGCTGGGACAGGTCAAGGGAGAGAACTCAGGGTCTGCTTGCCATCTCCCTTGGATGGGAAGCCGTCACACCAAAGGGGAACTGCTCTCTACCAAAGGGGAACTGCTCTCTATCTCACACACGCATCCCCTCACACCTGGTCAGCTGATGATATTTCTGTAGCTCTCTTTTCATGGACTCTTTGTCATGCCTGACGGAAAAAGAGATGAGGGGACATGGCGCAGGAGACAGGAAAGACAACTCTCTTTCCTGATGTGGATCATTGTGTTTCCTGGCTCGAAGAAGGAAAAAAAATGGGGGGGAGGGGGGGGGGGGGCATCAGGAAGGAGGCAGGGAGGGGGAGACAGAGAGAGAGCCAGAGACACAGAGAGAGAGAGAGAGAGAGGAGAGAGAGAGGAGAGAGAGGAGAGAGAGAGAGAGAGAGAGAGAGAGAGAGAGAGGAGAGACAGAGAGAAAGACAGACAGAAAGAAACAGACAGAGAGAAAAGAACAAGAGATAGAAGGCAGCGGGAGCAGGGGTGGAGGGGGGGGGGGGGGGAGGAAAAACATGCAGGGGGGTACTAGAGAGAGAGAGAGGAGAAAATGTTTGTATGACATCATAGCCTTCATAAAGTTTTATTTACACAAAAAAAAACATTACCATAACAACAACAACAACAGAACTACCATACAAGTATCTGCAGTGCTTGAAATATACTGATATGCAAGCTAATTTGCTCATTGGAAAACAACACATTCTTGTTACTGGAAACCCAAATATTCTTGTCATTGCTACCTGAAACTTAGACATCCTTGTTACTGGAAAAAAAACCCACACCTGAATGTCCTTATTACTGCAAAGTCAATCTAAGCACTATTCATACTGAAACTTAAACCTCCTCATTACTGGAGACCTAAACCTCCTTGAGACTGGAAAAACTAAACATTCTTGAGACTGGAAAACCTAAACATCAAGACTGGAAAAAAATACTTGAAACCTAAACATCCTTGCTACTGGAAAACTAAAAACATCCTTGATACTGGAAAACTAAAAACATCTTTGATACTGGAAAACAAAATCATCATTCAAACTGGAAAACTGAAAACATCCTTGACACTGGAAAACCGGAACATTCTTGATACTGGAAAACCTGAACATTCTTGATACTGAAAACCTAAACATCCTTGACATTGGCAAACCTAAACATCCTCGACACTGGAAAACCTAAACATTCTTGATACAGGAAAAAACAAAACAAACAACAACCTTGATAGTGAAAAAAAAACATCCTTGAGACTGGAAAACCTAAACATCCTTGCTACTAAAAAAAAAAAAAAAGTTTTACCACTGAACATTCTTACTACTGGAAGGGTAAAGTTCAACAGCCTCCCCTAAACCCTTTCCCCAATACGTTCCAACTGCCACCGTTTCCAATGACAGACCACTGAAGTGGGAGGGGGCGGGAGGGGGAGGGGGGGGGGGAGTGAGGAGGAGACTGTGGGACAGGCAGTGATTGGGTGCAGACCTGTCGTCAGTGAAATCGTCATTTAGGACAGTAGGTTATAAAAGGAGGGTGACGCTTCCTGCCGCCACAGTGATTCACGATGTTGCTCCACCACCATCTGCTGCCTCGGGGAGAAAGTTCAGGCTGACCCAGGTCAAAGTCGGTTCTGATCCAGTTTGTACCGGTTGTCACCGCCTGTCGCAAAGCAGGGCCTCCGTTTGGTCGAGCCTGACGTGTTCGCTTTGGAGAGTTGATCGAGGGTCAGGTTGATGACTCACAAGTTCCAAGCTTTCAGCTCCTCCACTGCCACAACACCTCTCAACCTCTCCCTCTGTGCCGTGGTTCCCTCTCTCTCTCTCTTTTCTTTTCCTATCTCAGTACCTTGGTTCACCCTTTTGATGTCTTTGTTTGTTAGCCCCCCACCCTTTTGTTGTCTTTGTTTGTTAGTCCCCCCCCCCCCCCCCCCCCCCCACCACTATTTGTGCCTTGGTAGCGGTGGGTTTTCCCATTTCTGGTTTGTACCGATCCGTGCTGCCACAAATCATTCAAAGACCTGATCCAAGGATCTGGTGTCTTGACCAAAATCCATCCTGCCCAAGAAGATGGGCGAGAAAGTCCCACACAAACACCTTGCCCTCCTAGGGTACACTACCACAACTGACAGAAGTCCATCACCTGGCGACCCTGAACTGTGTCACTGGAACAGTTCGACCATCACATGACCGACCACCTAGCACAGTACTTGAAACACTTCCTACACCATCACTACCACCCCTCCACTGACCCCCCCCCCCCCCCCCCCACCTTACTCCCTTGCCACATACCTCAGCCTAGGAAGGCTTAGGTGGACTCTCCCCCTCGCCCACCTCTTGGCCGCTTACATTCGCATAAAAGGGGCTTGACGAAGGATGGGTGGAGAGATGGAGGCTTGATGGCGGGCCAGTTTTTCCTAGCATTTCCTCTTTCAGGAAGAGAATGCCACCAATTGGGAACATGACAACAAACAGTTCACTGATAGGCCCTGATCTCCTCGGTCCATGACCCGGGCCTTTTTTTTTTCTTTTTTTATCCCTCGAGTATCTATGACTCCTATGGTGGTGATCTGAGGTGAATCACTGTTTGTGCTTCAAGGGCCACACTCCACAGATGACTTTGGGCTGAACTCCCCAAACAACCCAGATAGGCTGTGCGCACATTCCTGTTTGCGTGACTGCAGTTGAACACATGAATAACCAATTCTACAATTACGTCCGGCTCATCCTGTTCAGTGTTACATGATGTTTCACCAGCTTGTACAGACACAAGAGAAGTTACAGATTTTAACCACTTGACAGCACAAAATTTCTTCCCTGCCCAGTGTAACAGCAGGGCACAAGAGGGGAAAGGACGAACTGAAAGACCAACTTAACTGCTTTGACCTTTAATTACATGATTATCCACTCCATGACGTGCGCGCTACACACCTTGCATGCTTCTGATCTCAATGAGAACTAATAATGTATGCATTGAATGTTGTCTTCAGTTTCTTTTTTTTTTTTTTTTTTTTTGTCTTTCGTATTTCATCATTATTACTACAGCCCAGCGGACCACACACAGCCCTTTCAGGAAATAAACATCAACTCCTGAACAGGTCAGATCATCACAAAGGATTATACCCTGAGAAAGAAACAAACAACACGAGCCAGTCATGACTCAGTAGCTAAACTGCAACCTTACAGCAGATAAGACTAAGCTGTGCTGAGGGTATCTGCCATTCTCCCTGACCTTTCACTCCTTGATCTTAAGAAAATCATTAATCAAATAAATAAGAACATTAAAAAGCAACAAACAAACAATATGGGCAAAAAGATGCTGTACAATAAGAGCTAATGCCTACTCTGGAAAGTGAATACTGTTTTTCTCTAACTAGTCCCCAGACCACAACAAAAATTGCTGGCATGTCATAATTTGTGATCAGAAAAAAACCCCAAAGCAAAACAAAACAAAAATGTGCAAAAGAATTTCCTGAACAAAGACAGGAGTTGGGTCCACAAGGGCAGACAAACAACAGACAATAAAGGAGAAGAAAAAAAAAAAAGAAAGGGCATAGTTGGAAGAAAGCTACAGAAAAGAAGAAGTTTCTTGCACAGAACTTCCAAAACGGCTGGGAACCAACCTGTCCTGACAAGAATCCACAGCGTCCCCAAAAAGGGGTTGACAGCCCAGCAGGCAATGCTGTCAGGCTGGTGGTCTGAAGTGTGTTGCATACTCTTGAGAGAGGATGACTCACAAGCCTTCTGCTTTTGGACAAACAATGAACAAGTCCACCAGCGGGAGTAGGTGGCTGTCTTCCACAGAGGGGTGGTCAGAGTACACTGTACTTTAGCATTTCTAGTCGTAGCAAAACACAACAGCGTGAGGATGGCAGATGGGCAACAGTATGGACAGAAATCATCTCCAGTTCACTGAAAATGAATCAACCGCCCAAGCGCAATAACTGCCCAGCTGAAAACTGGACGCGTACCGTTGAGCAGCATGAACAGTTCACATTGTCATGAAACCCAAGCTCTTGTTGTTTAATGAAAAAAATTCCATGTGAACCAGCCGCGGTGGCAAAGTAGTTAGCGTTGCAGGCTCCCGGCGGGGAGGTCATGGGTTCGATTCCCATCACAGCCATTTTATTTGTGGGAAATTTCTGCCACAACCGGTTCCTACCCAGAGTAGAGTCTGCTATGGCTCAATGGGAAGACTGGCATCAACAGTCCAGTTGCATCCACTCAATGGATGCATCTCTGTCAGCGCTGCTAGAAATTTCATGACCAACGCTGCAGGTGTCTGTATCTCTCAGGCCTGGCTCATGCCAAGATACATTATGAAAGGAAACGCAGAGTACAGACTTATCTTGTAGTATCAGACCAGATTGAAATCCATAGCATTATCTTCATCATCCTATCCTCATCAATCAATGTAAAAAAAAAAAATTTTTTAGTCTCAAATTCGGTAACTCTTCACACCCTGTTCTCATGATGACCTCGTTTCAATTGCCTCCTCCACCTCTATGGCCTGGTTTGATTCTGTCGGGGGCACCGTTATCGGCAAATTCATCGGGACTGTCATTGGACAAACCTGGTGGCATCCTCCAGACAGGAAGCTCACTCACGCTGGCTCATGACTAAGTAATTATCGTCGTCAGTAGGGGCCTTGGTAGGTGTGTCTGCGTATGCTGGATCATTACAGCATCACTGAACACCCCGAAGTGACCAGGCAGCAGTGCAGTGTCTCCTCTGGTGGGTTGCCTCATGACGACTCGACACTGACTGCCAGTGCCGGGGCTGTGAGGGACGTACTGTGGCTGTGGACAGGGAGGCGGAATGAGCAGCATGGCCCAACGCTCATGTGGTGGTACAGAAAATGGGACTTAAAAAAAAAAAATTATAAAAAAAGGGGGAGAAAATCCAGTGGGTCTAGTTTTTAAACTCCTCATAATCGTTTTACATTCTCTTCTCCTGGTGGCTTATAATCAATTGCCATTAAAAAATTTAAAATTAAAATCACTGTGCTGCCAAATGTACAGCTGCCAACCCTCTGGAACCAATATTCTGAACAGAGGAAAGGGAAGATCGCTGAGAGGAGGGGTCTGATCTTGTCTGGCAAATGTTTTACTGACATCTCCAAACTTCTGGTATCTCACTAAATTGGGCTGATCAGAGAAGCACATCAGGAGCAGGAGGAGGGGGGTGGGAGGGAGGGGGGGGGGGGGGGGGGGGGGGGGGGGGTGGGGGTGGAGGAGGACAGCTAGTATGAAGCTTTGATTCTAGGATTTCAAGAAAAGAGGACCAAGGGTCCACATATTACGAATAAAAGAAAAGAAAAGGTTAGGCCAAACAGAGATGTGTTCTTAATCCTGTCTCAAATTTAGTCAAAGAATTTTGAGTGTCAGAGAATCAGAGGTAGTATTATTATTTCTTGCCTGGAGCGTTTATCATGTCTATTCGGTTGCACTTAAAAAGGAACAGGTCTTTGGGTGCACAATAACCAAAAAACATCAAAAGCAGTAATTTTTTTGGTTGGTATTTAGCTTTTGAAATGACTAAAACTCTGTCAGTCACAATTGAAAGTTATAAACAGTCTGTTAATGTTTTTGCCTGCATACGAGCGTTTGGAGACATCATAACTACATCCCAATGGTCTTAAGCATTGAACGCACAGGGTCAGTTAATGTATCAGTGTTGCCAAGTTTTAACAAAGAAATCCTGCTTCACTGTTCAATGAGCAGGCCAGAAAACTGGACATCAATTCAGATTCCTGACCATTCATATATAGCCTTGATGAAGGAACACTTCATTTCTCGCACACACAACTCATTCTGTAAAAAAAAGTTTTTAAAAAAAAAACCCACTCAAGGATCCTATCACATTCAACCTCACCCAATCCTATTTTAACCAACTCTCCCTACAAATTCTTTTTTTTTTTTTAAATATGAAAAAAAAAGGGGGGGGGGGGGGGGATCCAACCAACAAACAGAAAGCACTTGTCCAGTAACAATCAATTGAAAGAAATCAAACCTATCTTTCAAACAGCTACGTGTGCTTGCATGCATGGCCGCACAAACATAAGTAAACACACACACACACACACACACACACACCATACACACACACACCAGTGCACACGCGCTCATAGTGACTAACAAACTCTTGCATGAGCGGTTCTAGGATTACACGGTCAGTCCACTTGAGTGATAGGTCCCCCTTGACTGTTTGGCTGCAGTACTGTCAGCATCCGATGCTGAATGACACGGCGCCACTTCAGCCTGCGCCCCACACTTCCTGCACATAAGGACCTTGCCCCCTGGCCAAAGCTCCTCAACGTAAACACACACACCACACACACACACACACACACACACACACTCACACTCACTGGAGAGGCATGGCACTGCAAGAGTGGGCGGACTCTACCAGATGGGCTTTTCTCATTGGCTGCCTGCCCTGCTCATCATTTTGTGAATGGAACTCGCGGGAGCTTATTGAGGGCGAGATCCTCTTCCTCCCCAGCAGAAGGCACGTGTCCTGTTTGTTGTGGAGTGCTGGTCACGGCGGGCGCGTGCCACGGCCGGAGCTGTTTGTGAATCTTCCCCCTGTGCTGGTGTCACCACGGCCTGATTGTCTTAAGATTTGTGTCAGTGATTCACGGTGGTTCTGCTCATGGCTTTTCCTGCCTGTTTCCGCTGTTGTGCTACCGTGACTGGAGAGAAGAGAAAGGGAGAGAGACAGGTTTCCTGTTCTGGTTGACAATATCTGTGTTGTGATGTTGATGTGTTGTGATGTTTTCTTCATCAACAAAGTATGTGAAACCCAGACCTCTTTTTCTTTTTTCATACGCAGTTGAGCAGCTGATGTACTAAGTTTCTGGTCTATAATTCCTGAAACTTTTGTGGCAACTAAAAGAACTACACAACTGTTAGTAACAACAACAACAACAACAACAAAATAGCTGAACAATTTCCATTTCTGTCACAGTACAATTCTTGCTCACAACTGTTTCTATAGACAAATGGTAGCAGATACCAAAGTTTGAACAATACTGAAAACAACAAAGTGCTCTAAATATTTCTGGTATCCACATTCAGAGAATAAGTACCGACTTTCTTTTCTGCTCTAGCTTTCAAAAACCAGAGGTAGTCCCCAAAGCGGTTACAGCCAGTGCATACATTCAGCTGTCATAACGGTCAGATATTTCACCATGGCTATGAAAGAAGTTCAGCTCTTGAGATTAAACTCCTCTTTTTACTGGTCCTCGCTCCAGTGGTCCACTGCCTGTCCATCCCCCTGTATCTGCACCGAGTTCAAGGTCGACTGCTACGACAAAGGACTCACAGAAATCCCTGACAACTTCCCCCTGACGTCATCTCCATCGATCTCCAGTACAACCACATTGACCACATCGGCCATCAGTTCCACAACCTGACATCCCTGGAGGAAGTGATGCTGCGCTTCAACCGTGTCTCCACGTGGCCGACGGCGCCTTCAGCGACCTGCCCAACCTCAACCATATCAACCTGGGGTCCAACGTCATCAGCAACCTGAGTGGCGGCGCCTTCCACAAGTGAGCCAGATGAGAAATCCTGGATCTGACGGACAACCATCTGAGCAGCGTGGACGGCTCTTTCCAGGGCCTGTCCAGTCTGACCAAGCTGGTACTGACCAGGAACCTCATCGAACAGATCACAGAGAACAGCCTCAAGCCCCTCACCAGCTCATCTACTTCATGGCAGATGAAAACACATTGCTCACGTACACCCCGACGCCTTCAGTTCTCTGGCAGAGCTGTCGTTTGTGTCCCTGATCAAGAATCCACTGGACTCTATGGATAACGTCTTGTCCAAGAATGACATGCTGTCTTTCCTCAGCCTGGATGACTGTCAGCTGACCAATGTCCCCAAAGGCTTGCCCTGGGCCACCAGAAACCTGCAGCTGCGCAGAAACAACATCAGCTCCATCCCCAAGGACACCTTCATGTCCACGCGCTTCCTGGGCGTCATCATGCTGGATGACAACAGGATCGCCCATGTGGAGGACGAGGCCTTCACGCCATTGCTCACCTCCAGGAATGCGGGTCAGCGGCAATCACCTCTCCACCCTCCCTTCCCCAATCCCCTCCACAGCACACACCCTCTCATCGACAACAATCACATCACCTCCCTCAGCAACGACGACTTTCCACACGACTCCCAGATGAAGACTCTGTCCTTGAGAGGAAATCAAATAAACACCATCAATCCCTTCACTTTCTCACGTCTGACTTCTTTGCAGAACTGTACCTCAGTGACAACGCCATCACTGAACTCCAGGACAAATCCTTTTTCGGCTTGCGGAACTTGACCGAGCTTAGAAATCAGCAAAACCCAATCATGCCCCATCGACGTCCGCTTCGCTGCCGGCCTTCACAAGCTGGACGTCCTGGACTGTCCTACGTGGACGACTCTGAACGTTCATGAGGGGCAACTTCTTCAGAGACATCCCCTTCCTCAAGACACTCCTCCTTCGCTTCAGCCCATCGCTGGCCTCCAACATCCTGACCTCAACGAGACCCTCATGTCGTTCTACAACCTCAAGGAGCTGGACGTGAGGGACAACAGCCTGCAGAGTCTGGAGGTCGACCTCGCCCGCTTCTTCCCAGTCTCCAGACCCTGCGGCTGGCCGGCAACGCCTGGCTGTGCGACGCCCGCCTCCTGTGGGGTGCACGACTGGATGCAGACCCCCAGACCCATCTTCCACAACGTGGAGCAGGTGCGGTGTGCCACGCCCAGGCATCTGGCTGGGGCTGTCATTGCTGATCTCCCCTTCCACGCCTTTTTCTACACCACCACCACCGCTCCCACAACAGTGGAGTCTGCTGAATCAGGGACGCTGATGAGAAGAGTGAAACCGATTCGGGCGAGGCAGTGGAAATAACAACGATCACCCGGTACGTAAACCACTCTTCAGCAGAGTCTTCAGATCTGAACTACCTGATAATGTTCATCCTCAGACGACAGCCAACGTACCACAACTGAAGGACGTACAGAGGAAGGTGAAGTTCCTGATGAAGTGTACACAAATCACAAATGGGGGATGACCATGTAAGTCTGTCTGTCTGTGTATGTCTGTATATCTACACATATGTGGTTATGTATTTGTGCATATTCACTCTTCTCTTTAATATCTTTCATTACAAGCCTACAGATATATATGTGTGTGTGTGTGTGTGTGTGTGTGTGTGTGGTGTGTGTGTGTGTGTGTGTGTGTGTGTGTGTGTGTGTGTGTGGTTCGTTCGTTCGTTCTTTGTTTTTACGTCTTTTCACCATAAGTGATATTAGACCAAGGTGTGCGTGAGTGAGTGCATTCTGTCTGTGAGTGTGTGAGAGTGTAAATCTGTGAGGTAATGAAGACTGTGAACACTGCATCAACAGTAAAGAGGAAATGTTAAAGATACATATAACAAACAAAAAGCAAAATACAGAAACGTGGGTGGGTAGATGTGTCCCTCACCACTAATTTACATTGGAAGAAGAAGGGGAAAAAAAAAATTACAGGAATGACCTGATGGGGTGTGAATTAGGGATTCAGCATCTTAGTAAAACTTGTGTCATGATAATACTGTCTATGTTTTCCTCCGAAACATTCTTTGCTGAGACTGAATCAGTAGAAAACATCGGACTTTTACAATGAAATAAAAGTGATTACTGTGATTTGGCACCACACATCAATATACATTTTGGGAAATTTTGTTTTACAGCGTTAATTTTTGGCGGAAAAAAGGGAAGTGACAAGTCTAGAATAATAAACAGTGCATTGAAACTTCCTTGTACATTTCCAACGACTGCAGCTGTATTTGGTTAAGTCTTCCATACCCTGCTAAATCTTTTCACTGCTGTTTCAGCAGCCGTAATTTTCATGTGAGACAAGGAAGTCATGTCTCAGTCTTCTCTAACCTTTGACCTACTTTTAGCAGCCCATGCGGCCATGCTTTCCCATTTGTTACAGTGCAAGCCCCAAAAACAATGCTGTCCTTCTAGCCACAACCATTACACACAATGAATTTCTACACAAGTAGCCGTGTATCAGTACTGAAGAGTCGTCACAAAAACCCATTAGAATCCACCTAAGAATAAATACTACCTGAATGCTTCACAAATTCTAAAGCAGCTGATGGCTGTCAATTCGTGAAACATATGTGTGCAGTGTGTGTGTGTTGTGTGTTTGGTGTGTGTGTGTGAATGTGAGAGACCATTGATGAGTGTTGTTGTGTGGCTTACAAGGAGAGAGAGCAGAGGAGATGAGAGAGAGGAGGAGAGAAAGATGTGGTTCTTCTTGAATTGGGTTGCTTGCCATCGTGGCTCAATGTGCTCTGAGTGCCCTTGTCGTTCTACAGACCTAGTGAGTGGACGTGAGGGACAAGTGCAGCACTAGTCACTTCGGCATACTTCCAGTTTAACATACATGTTCTTTGTGTGCCGACAGCTTCTCTGCGAGCCGCTCTTGCTTAATGCACATCTATGTGATTCTTCAATGAACATTTCCAACGTGAGAAGCAAAGTGCTTTTTGTGCCACGGAAACATGCTGGACTGATTGTGATATCCGTTCCTCTTTTTCTTCAAACCACAAAGTGGAGTTGCTGAATCAGGAGCTTGAATAGGAAACTCGATGGGGGACGAAGAATGGAATAAGATTATCGGAATAAAACAATTAAAGGTCTTCAGGTTGAACTGGAAATGTATCAGTCAGCGAACAAGTACCAAAATGAAGACGTAAGAGGAGATGAGTTCCTATGAAGTTACACAACTCAAAGGGGGATGACCATGTAAGTCTGTCTGTCTGTGTATGTCTGTATATCTACACATATGTGGTTATGATTAGTGCATATTCACTTCTTTTAATATCTTTCATTACAAGGCTATAGATATATATATGTGTGTGTGTGTGTGTGGTGTGTGTGTGTGGTGTGTGTGTGTGTGTGTGTGTGCGAGCGAGTGAGTATGAGTGTGTGTGTGTGTGTGTGTGCGTGTGTGTGTGTGTGTGAGAGAGGAGAGGAGAGAGAGAGAGGAGAGAGAGAAAGAATGTGTGTGTGTGGTGTGTGATTGTGGTTGTGTGTGTGTGTTGTGGTGTGTGTGTGTGTGTGTGTGTGTGTGTGTGTGTGTGTGTGTTGTGTCTGTGTGCGAGAGTGAGTTTGTGTACGCGTGTGTGTTTGAGCATGTGCAGCACTATGTGCATTATTCGTGCATACATTTGTATGTATGTAACATACAATGTTCTTTGTGTGCCGACAGTGTTCCTCCTTGTTCGATTGATTAGCTTGTAAATCATTATAATGTCCATTACCTTCATGTTAATGTTCTTTCACATGTGTATACATTTTTCACACATTAGAATATTACTGAAATGTGCTTTTTTTCGTACTGGTAAAAACATGCGCACTGAACTGTATAATAGTCTGTTGACTGTCATTTGTTTTTCTTTCATAGAAACCTGTACATAATACATTTTCCTGAAGCAACAGACAAGCCTCTGAAATCACGGAACATCAAGAGACAAAGAAAGGAGCATTTCTTGCAAGAGATTTATTTCAGGAAATAAAAAAAGTGAAAATGTTTTTGGCACCTGTAGTCTGAATCTGTGGGGAAAAAACAACATCAGTCAGTTTGTAAATCATATGTAATTTTTTTTTTAATTCTTGCATTGAAGTATTTGCGTATGCATTCAGCTAGCGAAGGCAGCCAACTAATGTTAAACTGTTGGAAAGTAAGTGACCGAAAGTAACATCGACTTGGGCTAAACTTGCAATGCTGGCATTGATATTCACAGCTTCTGCTCCAGACTTGCGCTTACTTAACTCTCAACAGTTTTTTTGCATGACGGATGTTCTTTTTTTCGTAACATTCTGCACATTATTTCTAAAATAATAATATTTTTGTGATGAATGAGTCTATTGTGTTGTTTTTTTAGGTGATATATTGCTTCAGATAACAAAAATGTTGTTTTAAATACCATAATACCGGGAAGAAAACCGTCGATCACCGGTGATGGAAATTCAAGGGAAAGAACTTAAGAGAGTTAAGGCTTATCTGCTGCGTGCTGACAAGTTACAAAGCCATGGCAGCCCGACTGAATTTCAGAGGCATGCACGCCAAACAGCAGAAAAATCCCATGTCTGAAGATGCTCAACTTGCCCTACTTAACTGACATGTAGACTGGTTTCTGTTTTGTCCTACTTAACTGACATGTTGACTGTTTTCTGTTTTGCCCTACTTAAATGACATGTTGACTGTTTTATCTTACTTAACTGACATGTAGACTGTTTTCGGTTTTGTCCTACTTAACTGACATGTTGACTGTTTTCTGCTTTGTCCTACTTAACTGACATGTTGACTGTTTTCTGTTTTGTCCTACTTAACTGACATGTTGACTGTTTTCTGTTTTGTCCTACTTAACTGACATGTTGACTGTTTTCTGCTTTGTCCTACTTAACTGACATGTTGACTGTTTTCTGCTTTGTCCTACTTAACTGACATGTTGACCGTTTTCTGCTTTGTCCTACTTAACTGACATGTTGACTGTTTTCTGCTTTGTCCTACTTAACTGACATGTTGACTGTTTTCTGCTTTGTCCTACTTAACTGACATGTTGACTGTTTTCTGCTTTGTCCTACTTAACTGACATGTTGACTGTTTTCTGCTTTGTCCTACTTAACTGACATGTCGACTGTTTTCTGTTTTGCCCTACTTAAATGACATGTTGACTGTTTTCTGTTTTGCCCTACTTAACTGACACGTTGACTGTTTTGTTTTGTCCTACTTAACTGACATGTTGACTGTTTTCTGTTTTGTCCTACTTAACTGACATGTTGACTTTTCTGTTTTGTCCTACTTAACTGACATGTTGACTGTTTTCGGTTTTGTCCTACTTAACTGACACGCTGTTTTCTGTTTTGTCCTACTTAACTGACACGTTGACTGTTTTGTTTTGTCCTACTTAACTGACATGTTGACTGTTTTGTCCTACTTAACTGACATGTTGACGGTTTTGTCCTACTTAAATGGCATGTTGACCGTTTTCTGTTTTGTCCTACTTAAATGACACTTTCACTGTGTTCTGTTACGGAGGACTGGAGGACCTGCGACGTACGGCCATCTTTGTCGAGGAGACGGGGGAATCCATCTAAAGAAATGACGAACGAGACAACAACAACTGTGTTCTGTGTTGCCCGTTCAGTCTGATCCCCATGAATTTAAGCGATGATCAGCCTTCTTCACCACCAGTCTTGGTTTGATGGAAGCAGCTTTTTTTTAAAATACTTTTTATCACTTTTGCAAAGCAGTATCAATCAGGTGATAACAGAGCGAGGGCCACATGCTCCAAGTGCTAATCTCTCTGCCGGTGAGAGTTAACGTTTTGATTCTCAAGTCTCAATTCTGAAGTCAGCTCAGCAGTCAGGCTTCATCAACTTTTTTCTCTGCCGTTTGGAGCCAGCACTCCTTGCTATCATTTTTCCTTTCTCTTTTTTCCCCCCCCCCCCCCCCCCCCCCCCCCTCCTCCCCCCATTTGATTTTTTCCCAGCAGATAGTGAGTTCACAACTACAGAATTCAAGCTTTGCAATGCCTGCATTCCGACTCCTGGCTAATTTAATATGATAAGTGGAGGAATCATTAAGAAACCATATCTTCCCAAATAACTGTTGGCGATACAATAACAAGAAAAAAAAAACAGAAAGAAAGAAAACAAGCAACAAACAAACAAAAAAACGCTTAGACCTTGATTCTTATAAAAAAAAAAAATTTTAAGGTTTGAAACTGAATATGTTTCCCCGCCAAATTTCTGGAACCTTTTTTTTAAGCATATAAGTTGCACTGTTGAACATGGTAGGGTGTATGATGAAGATAAGATAAGATAATGTTGCTTATAGCCCAGCCGACCGCAAAGGGCCACATCAGGGCTGGTATGATGAAGCCAAATCAATATTTTGCTGAACTCCTCAACACTGAACTTGTTTTCTTTTCCCTCTGCCACACTCCCCATCCCCCAGATTAAACTATTTTGACTTTTGTTGTTGTTGTTTTGCATGCTGATTTCCACACATGACAGCATGAGTCACTCATACTGCCGGAAATGACACGGGAAGTTCACCCCCTTTCTGTGACTTTAAGCTCTATTCCCTTCAAGTGATTGTACCCTTCCTTTCCTGCCTCAGGGCACCACAAGTGATTGTACCCTTCCTTTCCTGCTTCAGGGCACCACAAGTGTGGTCGTCACTACATCAACATCAGATCAGGATGATGATATCAACAACACTGGAGACAGATCGTCCAGGGTGAAAGGTCATACGACAGCAACCACTGCCACGATGACAACTTCCACCGTTTCTTCAGAGAAGCACACACAGACAGAGAGGTAATGAGATGCGTGTGTGTGTGTGTGTGTGTCGAGGAGAGAGAGAGAGAGAGAGAGGAGAGAGAGAGAGATCTCATTCCACACTTCAAAAAAGCATTCATCCTGTTAACAAAAACTGCTGTCAACTGTGTTCTGTCCCCCTCTCCCCCGGAGTGGTGTGGTCACATTTTGCAGTTTCTGATGATAAAGGAAAATTCAAGCAGCTCTATCTACCAGGCTGTGATAAAACTACAGTGGATGGAGGGATGAGGAGAAAAAAAAAACAAACAAACAAACAAAGGCCGACAGCAAAACCAGAATCTGAAATCCGGCCTGGGGTGAGATGGAATGAACACACCATTTTCAGTGTGTGGTCTATGTGGATTACAGGGACATGAAGCACGAAGAGAACAAAAGAGGGGTGGGTGGGGGTGGGTGGGGCGAGGGTGGGTGGGTGTGGGTGTTTGAAGCGGGTTGAGAGAAGCGACTGAAACAGAACGACTATGTACAAAGACTTGAGGTGTGTGTGTATGGAGTTATGGTAGAGGGCCAGAAATGCACAGGGGAGGGCAATGACCCAAGAGCTTGCGAGTCTGAGTTTGGATAATGAGGAGGAACACGGGCTTGTGTACATGTGAAAAACACCATGCGTGATTCTGATAACACACTTATCGACAGACGATATATCTATTTGCTTTGATTAGAATTACATGTGGCTGCACACAAACTTGGGCTGACAAAGGGGGGGGGGGGGGGGGGGGGGGGGGGAGATAAAAGTGTAAAATCTTGCCTAATAAATCATGACGAGTTCTCTTTTTTTTTGTTTATGTTTTTTTTATGTACAATATATTCTAAAAAAAAATCAAAAGAATGCTTCGATCCTTGCCCCTCACCCTCATCCCCTCGCTCTCCCACCCTTCCTCAAACCGCTCTCTGTGACATCAGCTAAAGCTCCCCTACGTCAGTTGTTTTCTAGGTGCGCGCCCACCACCCCCACAGGGCCATTGTAGGGCTGTCGCCACAGTGTAAAAAGTCCTGCCTTCAAACAGAAACAAGTGACGAAGATGACTACCTGCACTGTTAACACAGTTCTTAGCACGACACAGGTCCTCACAGCTGATGACACTGGGCCGCGCCACCTACCCCACACATGCGATGCCCTTTACTTCAACACCGTCGGTTTACGAAACTCAGTTCATACAAAAAAAGGGGAAACAACCCCTAAAGGAGCAACAACAAAACATCTTAAAAACGCAATATGGTGGGTATGCAAGCTCATGTGCAGCAAGAAAAAAAACCCAAACTCCATAGAACAGAGGGTTGGTGCGTTCCTTTGCCAAGGAAAAGGATTACACTGAACTGTTTCTGTACAAGTCATGAAGTGACCTCACTAAGGACGATCACTCTTTTCACCTCACTGGTTAAGGAGTGGTTAACTTCCTGCTCTCCCTATTTTTTTTTTTGGGGGGGGGAAGGGTGGGGTTGAGGGTGAGGAGGGATCTGATATGGCAATGTTCCACACCACATAAAGATCAAGCATTTCTTTGGACAGGTGAGCATGACAAAAAGACAATAATGGCCCTTTTCATTTGGGTTGGAATTTCTGTTCATCTGTTCAAAGAGCACTGCAAATTGATGTTTGGCATAGTTCAGCTCCCCTTCACAAAGTAAACAATACGTGCAATTTGCAGCTTGCCACCACGTCGTGAATGTACGTTGTATAACTTGCTGATAGGAATAGATTACAGGACGTTCAGTCCACTCCCATACCATATCCACTTGCTGACTGCTGGGCCTTTTTAAAACTTCTTGCCATGACCAAGTGTGACACAGAAGACATGGTGATAGCTCACATAATTTTCAAAAAACAAATCGAATGGATGACTCACATTCAGAAGATAGCTAGGAACATCGCTTTCACATGCAGGTACTCCCTCTACTGCAGTTGTTTAAGCATTAAGACGAGCCGTGATAAAAACACCAGTCATGGGTAACATTGGCTTGAAAGTATGAAGATGAAAGTCTGGACTGGAAAATCAGAATTCCACACTGGATTCAGGTGATAAAATGTTCTGTAATTTTTTTTTTCTTCTGCATACATTTACTTCCCTTTGGCTGTTCATTTTCCCTCCAAATGAAAATCAGGAGGATTTCTAAAAAAAAACACCCTGGATCCCAGGAGAATTCCTGAGTCTGAAGAAAACAGCCGTGTTGTTAAAAGACTGGCCCTCCCATTTTCTTCAATAATTCACTCAGAATGTCATTCAGGCTATCAGAGGTGAGACCTGAAAAAGGTGAAAAAGCCTATAAGAATTTCCAGGGGTGTGCGACAGGTGGATATGTCAATAATCAAATCTATAAAAAAAATTGGACTGAGAACTTGATTGATGGCCTAAACGCATTGGTCTTTTAGTTCCTTTCATTAAGCATCCACACCCCTACGACGACATGACATATGGCCTCCAATGATCGTAATCTTACATATCTATATATACGTACATCCATCTGTCTCTCTATCTATATGTCTACCTATATCTATCGATCTATGTCTTGTCCCTAATTTTCTCACTGAATTCAAGAAAATCTCAAGAACAGTCCTGACACCTTTCAGCCTTCAATTAAGGTAAACGTGTCTTGTCGAACCATGGGCTGATAATCGGAATAGCATGGGCGTCTTTCTACAGTGGTGCGAAACAGCATGACAGTGTGAAAGACATGATCAGTCAGAGAACTGCCGGCCATTGTCGGGAGAGAACTGTTGTATGAACAGTGTTGTAACCAAAGGTTGCACCTTGAAGTGAAATCGCCAGCCAGCTAATTCATAAATACAAGTCTCTTCATAGCAACAGGCATAGAGCTGCTCACAATCAGCACTTGACGGAAGAAAAAGTGAAACGAGAGAGAAACAAAAAAGGGAGAGAAGCAAAAAAATAAAACAAAAATTATGGTTCTTCACTCACACAAACCGCATCAGACTATTTGCTGATATCTACCTCTCCCGAACACGCATTCTGACCTTACAGATTTGCCCCCTGTCGTGAGGCAAGTCTTTCTGCTCTGAAAAACTGTTTAGTTGCAGACACCTTAGCATCTGAAAAACAGAAATGGGGGCAAAGGTATCAGAGGCAAAAACAGGCAAAAACAAAGTTGAGCCCCAGTTAACACTTTGATGGTGTAGATCTTCCCAGTGGAAATAAATCTGTTCCATTAGAATTACCAAGGGGCATCAGAAAAGAGAACATTGTGTGACCGACAGTCATCCGTGGTTCCAGTTTTCTTTGCATCCATAAAACATTTCACCTCCGGACTTCCACATTTTCCTCCTGTCCCATCTTCTGTGCCACCTCAGAAGCACCGCACCCACGCCACTCCTTCTGACCCCCCCCCCCCCCCCCCCCCCTTTCAACAGCCACAGCCCGGCCCTACCCACTGCAGCCCCAGCACCGGCAACCACAGGAGCAGTCTGTGTCAATTGTCAAGAGGCAACCCACCTGAGAAGACACTGCACTGCTGACGAGTCACTTCGGTGGTGTTCTGTTGTGGCTGTTCTGATCCAACATATGCCGGACACCATCTACTAAGCCCCCCACTGATGACAATAACTGCTTAGTCACGGGCCGACACGAGTGAGCTCTCTCCTTCCAGAAGGCGGCACCACGTCCGTCCAACAACAGCCCCCATGAATTTGCCAATACCGGTGACCCTGACGGTATCAAACCACGGCCATAGATGCCAAGACAACATTGAAACTGAGGTCACCATGAGGGCAGGCATGAAAAGCCACAGAATTTGACTTGTTTTATGCTGATCGATGAGAATGAGGATGGTGAAGATGATGCTACGGATATCCACTCTGGTCTGAGACTGCATGACAGGCCTGTACTCTAGGCTTCACTTCATAATACATCCCTGGGTCTACTACACATGAGATACAGACACCTGCAGTGTTGGTCAGGAAATTTGAGCAGCAGTCTCAGAGACGCATCCATTAGATGGATGAAACTCGACTGTGTGGTCCCAGTCTTCCCAGCTGAGTCCATAGCAAACTCAACCTCTTGGTAGGAGCCGGTCGGGGCAGAAAAATCCCACACGGCTCTGATGGGAATCGAACCCACAACCTCCCAGGCGGGAATTCATGACGCTAACCACTTTGCCACGACAGCTGGTGCAGACTTTCAAATTAGCATTGCACACAATGTTTGTTGCCCCTATACCCCAGCCAGGGCTCAAAATACTCGCCCATCTCATTGTTCAGGGCTAGTAAACTGGTGACCAGACAGAAATGTTCTGTTCTGTAATCTGTAAGGCGACCAACTGTTGACTGCGCCCATCAGAGATGCTGTAAGGTGACCAACTGTTGACTGCGCCCATCAGAGACGTTGTAAGGTAACCAACTGTTGACTGCGCCCATCAGAGACGCTGTAAGGCGACCAACTGTTGACTGCGCCCATCAGAGACGCTGTAAGGCGACCAACTGTTGACTGCGCCCATCAGAGATGCTGTAAGGTGACCAACTGTTGACTGCGCCCATCAGAGACGCTGTAAGGTGACCAACTGTTGACTGCGCCCATCAGAGACGCTGTAAGGCGACCAACTGTTGACTGCGCCCATCAGAGACGCTGTAAGGTGACCAACTGTTGACTGCGCCCATCAGAGACGCTGTAAGGAGACCAACTGTTGACAGCGCCAATCAGAGACGCTGTAAGGCGACCAACTGTTGACTGCGCCCATCAGAGACGCTGTAAGGCGACCAACTGTTGACTGCGCCCATCAGAGACGCTGTAAGGCGACCAACTGTTGACTGCGCCCATCAGAGACGCTGTAAGGTGACCAACTGTTGACTGTGCCCATCAGAGACGCTGTAAGGAGACCAACTGTTGACTGCGCCCATCAGAGACGCTGTAAGGAGACCAACTGTTGACTGCCCCCATCAGAGACGGATCAGTCAGCTTCAGTGCTTCGTGGTCTGACTTCTCTCCTCCCCCTTTTTTACTGTCACGCCCCACCCCCTCCCCCTGATTCTTCTCACAAACCTGTGTTCTGTGAAAAAAATAAGAAGAAAAAAATCAATAGCATGCATACATTGTGGTTTGTCAGCGCAGAAATGGTAAATGTTTTCCCTTTCTTTCTCCATCACAGGACAGCATAACAAACACATGGTGCAGAATTTGCTGTGATCAGCACATTTTAATCAATTTGGGCTTTACTTTTATAACTGTTGCCTTACATGGGGCGGGTGGAGGGGGAGGGGGTGCGCATAGATGTTGGGGCTGACAAGTAGATTTATTTTTATAGACTTGTTTCCAGCACAAAAAATAAAAACTGATCTGGGAATTTAAAGCCTTGTCCAGAAGAGTCAAAGGATTCAAAAATTTTTAATATGTGTTGATGTGACAGAACAATAAGGCAAGTGATTCTGGTGGCACACTTACTGACGCCTAAAGGACTTTGTGTGCAGTGCAATCACATCCACCCTGCCCACCACCACTTCCCCTGCTCCTGCCTCCAACGCCACCAACAACACCACCCATCAACCCCAGATGACCGACATGCCCAAAGACGCAGAGACCAAGACCCAGTCTGATGCCAACTCCTCCTTCACGCTCAACATCATCATCGCCACCAGCGTGGTGGTCGTCACGATCATCATCGCCGTCGTCGCCATGGTGCCGATCATGCGAAACAAAGGGAAAATTCGCCTCCTTCTCTATCGAACCTTGACCCCAGCACACCGATGGGGGACACAGAGCTGGTGCTCAGTGACCAGGATGAGCCAGACTCCAGGTCAGACTGCAACGCCGTGACGCAGCTGTCGGGGTCAGAGCAGGGGTCATCGCCCAGCGTGGAGACGGCCAGCGACGACGGTCTCTGCACCAGGCTGGTGTAACGTCCTGCACAGCGCCACCTCCCACAGGCCCACCGCTGGAAAAACACGACCCCAGAACTGCAGGGATGTGAGCCCAGAGACACCAGCCTCTATGAGCTGTTTTCAGAAACAGTTTGGAAACTTTATAGGAACATTCCATTTTTCATTTCCCAGGAACGCTTAGTTGTATCAGCATACATACCACGTTTCCTACATGGTATACACACAACATTTACCTGTAACCAAGCCAAACTCTGTTAGTGGTACAAGACATGGGCAAGTTCCCCAGGGTGGACAGCGCCATGCATGGATGCTTTTCGATATACTTTGGTCAATGGCTGCTGAAGTTTCAATCCACAGGACTATGAAGCTTAAACCGGTTAGAACCTCCTCTACCATCCAGCGAGCCAGAGACAACCAGACAAAGAATACAGTTACTTGGGTAAACAAGTCAGCTGCTTAGTGCACTCAGTGTGTGTTCAGTGTAAACACACACATGCAAACAGTTTTGGCTCAGTTTCATCATCTGGGACTAGTGTGCGACACATTATCCTCGAAAAACCATGTATGTAGCGAAACTGCCAGGCAACCTACAACAGGACAGTAGACAACTGGCCCTACCTTGCCCAAAATGAACTTGTCAGAATAATTCTGCAGTTGGCGTAACATCAGTACAAACTTTGACCTGTAATAACAAAACATGACGAAATCAGGACAACTGGCATCTCAGCGAGGGGCCTCGGGGGAAACTGCCTACTGCAACTGGGTCCAAGGGCCAAGATGATGCATTTTCCTCGCAGACAGAATAGAGTGCAGCCGGGTTGGTCCAAATGAAGTGTATAAAAACCAGACAAGAAAATGCAATGCGCCTGAACTGCTATCCCTTCACAGTCTCGTGGTCACCGTCAACATCAATGCCAGGCAAAAGCCTTTTCTTTCTCTTTTGAATGAAAAATCACTTTATGTGTTTCCGCATAGTATTCACAAACATGGAACCAACAGCAAGGAGATGATGGGCCTTGAAAGATTCACTTCTGGTTGGTTTCATGTCATTTAAACCTTTTTTTTATGAGCAATGAGAAACTGGTTTTTCAATGTGTATGAACAAAAACTACCTATCTGCGTATCTGCATAACGCTGGGAAAAAAAGGGGGAGAGAGAGAAAGAGAGAGACGGAGAGGGGGAGGTGAGAGAGACTGAGAGGGGAGGGGAGGGGGGGAGAGCGAGAGAGAGAGAGACAGACAGAGACAGACTGACAAAGACAGAGACAGAGAGAAAGAGAGAGCGAAAGTCTGCCCGTGTGAAAAACTGACATCCTCTTTGTACAACTGCTGATCCCCAGAGTCTGTTCACATCATGAGCACATGACGTGTGCACCTTTCATTCCCCACCAGTCTTCCTTCTCAGACATTCCAGCACACACCATGAGGGATCAGAGCCCAAGTCTGCCATCCCCACACACACTGGGACTTTTTTGACAAAGCTTCCTGAGCAATCCAGACTTGTTTGTTCAAGACATTGACAAGCTTTCTGTGTAATCTGGGGTGGTTTGTGCAAGATCCCTGATTGCTCTTGTCATGGCCCAAAGTCAATGTTGTTTCATGTATAGCGATGCGGTGCAAAAATGCTTGTGTTAAGTACAGTGGCTCTTTTCCTCTGCCTGTCATGGCATGGGGCAGCCAGGACCCAGTCACTTGTCAGACAAAGATCATTGTAAAATAAATCTGTTGAGGGGAAAAATGGGTGTTGCATTTATTTATTCTTAAAGACCCACTGCAGTTAATGAAAACATTCAGTCCATGCCACACTTACAACAAAATACAAAAAAAAAAAACCAACAATAAAACAAAGAGTTACATGCAAAAAGATTAACCCACACACAAACCTGTGTTCAAAACAGACACAGACTGAAAGACGAACGCACAAAGAAATGCTGACACTTTCAGCATTAGGCAAAATAACAACAATTCACATCAGCCGTCCCACTGCAGTGGTTACCGTCGCAGACTCGCAAGCTGGGAGATTTTAGGCTCGATTCCCATCAGACGCATTTCGTCATGAATTTTTCTGCCTCAGCTAGCTCCTGAACCGAGCGTGCTGTGTGCACCAACAGGAAGACTGGAACCACAAACTCTGTCTGTCTTCATGGTTTTCTAATTCCTCCCCATGTCCAAGCCTTGGGTAAGGTCACCGAAGCTGCAGCTTCACGGCGACTGTCGCTGGACGGACGAGTCGGCACCCTCTGGAGTGGACAGCTCACTCAGGTTGGCTCTGCTGCTGAGCAAATTCTGTCATCCTCTGGGAGCTTAGGAAGTGGTGTGCTGCGTAAATGGACCAGAGACAGACTCAGCGGCAGTGCAGTGGCTCCTCGTGACATGATACTGATTGCTCCATGTGGACTGTCAGTACTGTGGATGGGACAGCGGCAACCTGGGTGTGGTTGTGTTTGGGTGAGGTGGAGACAGCAGCATGGGAGCAATGCCACTGGAGGAAATGAAGAATGAAATGGTACACACACATACACGCACGCACGCTCACTCTCTCACACACACACACACACACGCACACATACGCATGTACGCACGCACGCACGCACGCACGCACGCACACGCGCACACACACACACACACACACACACACACGCTCCCACACACACACGCACGCTCACTCCCTCACACACACACACACACACGCACATGCACGCACGCTCCCACACACACACACACACACACACATGCTCACTCAGACACACACACACACGCACACGCACTCATGCACGCTCACACACACACACACACACACCACACACACACGCACGCACGCACGCGCGCACGCACACACACACAGAAATAGCATTTCACACAACATACGGAGGAAAATTTGAAAGCGAGGTTGGAGGACGAGCGGTAGGGGAAGCAGCAGCAAGAGTTACTGTTCCTATGGCATCAGTCATTCTGCTGACCTATTTTCAAATCTGCACTGCTGACTAATCAGGTAGACCAAGGCAGAGGCTGGCCTGAGGAGCCAATGCTACGACCAGTGACAATTATCAGACTTGTTCTTCAAATGGAGTAAACAATCAAACTGAAAATACAAAGGGTCAATGTTCTCTCTTGGTATCTCATCATTTTATTGGCAACACACAAAAACATGCCGGTAAATGCAGTCCCTAAGGTTATGCTTGTTGTTGCAGAAAATGTACACTGTACCAGGGTAACGGAGGGGTGCAAGAATGCATATTGAAGAGAAGTGTAGTTGGACTAGCGAAAAATCAGTGCTTCAAGTTAAACCACATCAAGGCCACTGACGGAAGGGGCCATGGGGAGGGAGGTGGGGGAGGGGGGGGAGGTTTGTTAAACAAAGGAATTCATATGTTAAGTTTGAGTCGATTTAGTCATGGCATTAACACAATGCAGCTCGAGTTTCTTCTTCCTGTCTGCGTGATTATTTATGAGGTGTACACTCTTTTCGCCATTTGTTTTTCTCCTTATCTTCTCACTTCATTTGTGCTCTTTGTTGTTATATGCCGGCACTGAAGTCTTGCGACTGAATCAAATCAATGTATGATGACAATATTTCAAGTTTCACGAGTCATTCTGTTATGTTGTAAGATAACAAATGCATGGGTGAGTTGACTGGTTTATTCACAACTGAAGGTAATCTACGAATACAGTATATCTGGTGCAACACTGGCTCATTAGTCAGAACTTCTCCCAAACAGCAAAAGGATCCCACTGTACTACTGCACATTCACAATGAAAGTGAAGACAAACAGTACTGTCAGATGAGATACATGAAAATGAGTGACTGATATTTGAATGGTACGGGAAACGACTGAATGAGCGCCAGTAGGCTGCTCTTCGGCCGGCTCTACCTGGGTAGCAGCCGTTGAGTGAGTGAGGTAGTGTGTTTATTGTAAAGCGCTTAGAGCTTGGTCTGTGATCGAGGATACCATATAAATAATAATATAATATTCCTCAGTTATGTGACACCAAACGTATGATGTTTTACAATCCTTTGCTTTCTTTTTGGAAGACAACAGTCTGTGTCACACCTGTACATCAAACATGGTATCTAGTCATTATCCCATAGCAGTGATATACGTATGATGATAATTTTCCCCATCACCATTTTCAAAGCGAGTCTGTATCAGACTTGTAACTCCCTACATCCCATCCTGAGAAGTGGATGTCTGCCAAAGCGTTGACCATAGGACAAGCACAAATTCTGACATGCCGCATGCGTGGTGTGACTGGTCAAGACAGCGGGACAGAGAAGACACAGCTTCAGCTCCTCAAGACAGAGCTGGACACAGTCTAAACATGTTGTGGAACACTGGCGAGAGAAGAAACACAATCAGCTGATTAAGACAGAGCTGAACACAGTCTAAACATGTTGTGGAACAACAGAGAACACAATCACTGATTAAGACAGAGCTGGACCAGTCAAACTGTTGGAAAACGACGAAAGAAACACAATCACGATAAGACAGAGTGGACACGTCTAACTGTTGTGGAACATGCATGAGAAAACACAATCAGCTGATTAAGACAGAGCTGGACATGTCCTAAAATGTTGTGGAACACTGCGAGATGAAGAACAATCACTGATCAAACGAGTGGACACAGTCTTAACATTGTGGAACATTGACGAGAGAGAGAGAACACAATCAGCTGATCAAGACAGATGCAAGTCTAAACATGTTTTCAACAATGTCACACTCACACAAAACAGCCACTGTGCGCAATACACCAGCAAACAGATCCATGACACTAGGTCTACACTTACGTCATAACAATTTTTGCACTTCCAACGCTTAAAAATGTCCAACCACTCATTTCGGAATCCCCATCTCAAAGTGAAATGCTCACTCTAACTGAGCATTCAGAAGAGAGAACAACGACAGTCACAGTGCAGTTACGCCTTATATTAAAACAGTTTCAGAATCAAATCAGCACACGTGGTCACAGAATACTCTGGAAGATTGATCGTATCGTTTGGTGCAGACAAAACATGTCTGCTTCTTCCTGAGCCAGGCATGCTGAACTGGATTCACTGTACCTGCTGTCCATAATGGGCAGGTTCATAGGCAAGTCAAGGACAGAATCTGACCCGATTGGTTTTAACAATAGAGTTTTCAATGAATGAAGCTCAGATGAATTTCGATTTCAATTTTTCCATTAGTGTTAAATACTGACAGTTACCAATGAGCAAAGGTGTCAGATAAACTTCTAATTCAATTCATTTTTTTCACCCTGCAACGCATTCCTGTGCTGTAATTCTAATAGTGGTTTGTAGCATATGCTGAGCAAACAGTCAATTCCCCAAACTCCCTTCAAATTCAGAATCACTTTCCACTTTCCCTGAACTTGCAAAGGGCTGGAAAATGCCAGCTTAGTTTTGCCCAACCCTGCAAATGAACCCAGAGTCAACAACTGTCTCACGCCATGCACCACACACAGGGAGTGTTCTACTCACTGCTGGGCAGGGGCGCATGAAGATCTGGTGCAGTGCGGTGAACTCCTGGTCCGTGCTGATGTCCTGGGACCCAAACTCATCCCTCTCCGGCCACATCTCCCTGATCACCACACACACACACACTCAGGTCATGACCTCATCCACACTGCAATCCATCACTGTTTCAGGCTGACACGGAGAAACGCTACGCACAAAGCAGAATCCACACCAATCCAGTCTATGCTTCCATTAAATATCGTCTAGGTCTGTGATTTGTATTTTGAGTGGTGCCACCATCAGAATGAGAAAAGTCTGGGGAGAACAGGAATATTTCTACCAAAAGCTGTTTAACAACATACTAACCTGTTCAAACAGATGCATTGTCAAAGCCAAACCTCCATTCTAAAAGGCTCCATAGGACACCACCAACTCATTTTTTTCCCCAGGTATCCACCCACCTGACAATAATGTGTCTTAAATCTCACCTATGATACTCTGTCCTGATTTAAGTTTGGACAGACTAACGTTTGTCTAGGGAGCTTAGCAGGTTGTGTTCAAGGAATATTGGCTTAGAACACTCCAATGTATACCACCAAAGTGACTCGGCAGCAGTGCATTATCCTATGCTTGTTTTCATTTATAGTATACATAGCGTTTATCTATCTGGGTGTGTCTATTTCACTTTTATAAACTGAAATCTACACATTCAGACAGAGACTCAGTATGTATACTACACATCAAATCATACACCAATCAGAGAAATGCTATGCACACAATAATGGAATGTACGTACACTGAAACATAATTCAAGCAAACCAACCGAAAGGTCAATGAAAATCAGAAATTCAAACAGATAATTTAAATTCACATGGCATTTGCCAAGCTGGCCATACTGGTCTGAAAACTTTCATGGTTCTTCTTATTTTGATGATGAAAAGAAGGAACAGACAACAGAAAGAAGTCAACGACCAACTCCAAGCAGTGTTCCTGTACACTTGTTTAAAATCATAATTTTGAAAGACTTTTCAGGCCTTGAAATGTGTGCGACAGTGGGTATTTCATGCTTATCTCCCCTGACAATTTACTTCCGCTTGATTAAAGCTTTGGTGAGCATACTGACAACCTACTCTAAATTTCTCCAGACTGAAAACAGAATCCTTCTCTTCAAACTTTAACATTTTTTTTTTCTCTTTGTCTTTACCAGATTTCCCTCCCAATAAACACTCCTCACTTCAGTGGACCTGTTTATCGTTGGTAAAGGCAGGGAGGGCGGATCGCATTATGACGAATCACTCTGATTTGCTAACTCATGGAACACAGATTCATGCAATTCACTTGTTCAATTAAATGTCGTCTTTCTATGAATTCAGAGCTTTAGTCTGTACATATCGAATTCATCAACATGCGCCAGACGAGAATTTGCTGATAATGTCATTGTTTTCAAACATTCTACGCAATGTATATTCTTTAAAAGCAATCCCACCCAAAATTCATTACATTTTTCTTTAAGGTACTGTATCTTTGCCAACACTTTGTTAAATGTAAATATAACATCTGTAGACACGATTTTTCAAGACTTTACAGACCGTTCACTGTTTGCAATTGTATCGTCTTGCCTATGAAATTGGCCACTGCTCTCAGTTGTTGCTCACATACGAGAATGTAATCGAACCATGGCGCACCCTGACAAACGAATAGATTCACTGTGATTGTCAAACATTCCAATCAGCCCGAGCAAATGGTAACATTTAGCAATCACCACCCAAGCAAGTTCCATTACTGTTAAGTGTCACACTTGCCATCGTGTCAACTGAAGTAAACTCTTTCATACAATGGGTTAAAGAGGTTACAGAAAGTTCCACCAAATACAAGACCTTGCGTTTCAACTGGTCTCTAGCCATACCGTCAGCATGAATCTCCTTCTACTCAAACACAGCACACTGAACATCACACCGCACAGACAACCACTACCGCAACACACACACACACTACACACACTCTCACCTCGTCACTAATAACTCCTTTCCATAACAAGAGAAAAGGTTTCACCAAAATACAAGATATGCTGAATTTCAGCCAAAACACGACCCCTCAAACAAACACACACAAACACACACAACACCACACACACACACACACACATATCACACAACATCACAACACACCACACAAGTAGACACATACACACCACCATCACACAAGTACAACACCACACCACACAAAGTACACACACACACACACACACAGTACACATACACACACACAAGTACACAACACACACAGTTAAAAAGGCATTGAGAAAGTAGGAGAATCAATGGTGTCAGTTACAATCCTTTCCCATCTACCTCTGACGCAGGCAATCACAAATCTGTATAATAACAGTGCCAGTGAATACCAAGTCAACATAGATACTTTCCAGTCATTCATCTTAGGTCAGCCATCTTGTCAGTCTGAACAATCACACCCCCCCCCCCCCCCCACCCCCCATTCCATTTTATACTGGTCAATGTTTACATTTTCTTAAAATATTCATTTACTTATTCAATGCTTTATTGTTCACCACAGTGAACACTGGATTCCTGCATTAGCACGTAATGAACTATGATGTGAGTGAGTGAGCAAACAATGCCCCTGTGACAATTAGCCGCTGTGGCACAGACCATCCGCATTACTTTTCATACTGCATCATCTTCCTGACAATCAGCAGCTGTGGTGTAGCATACAGCAGTTCCTTAACAATCAACAGGTGAGGTGTACATACTGCATCATCTTCCTGACAATCAGCAGCTGTGGTGTAGCCTATAGCAGTTCCTTAACAATCAACAGGTGAGGTGTAGTATACGGATCAGTTTGCGTACAGCGACACCTCTTTGACAAAGCATATAATAATCCCTTACAATCAACAGGTGAGGTGTAGTATACGGATCAGCTTGTGTACAGCAACACCTCTTTGACAAAGCATATAATAATCCCTTAACAATCAACAGGTGAGGTGTAGTATACGGATCAGCTTGTGTACAGCAACACCTCTTTGACAAAGCATATAATAATCCCTTAACAATCAACAGGTGAGGTATAGTATACGGATCAGCTTGTGTACAGCAACACCTCTTTGACAAAGCATATAATAATCCCTTAACAATCAACAGGTGAGGTGTAGTATACGGATCAGCTTGTGTACAGCAACACCTCTTTGACAAAGCATATAATAATCCCTTAACAATCAACAGGTGAGGTGTAGTATACGGATCAGCTTGTGTACAGCAACACCTCTTTGACAAGCATATAATAATCCCTTAACAATCAACAGGTGAGGTGTAGTATACAGATCAGCTTGTGTACAGCAACACCTCTTTGACAAAGCATATAATAATTCCCTTAACAATAAACAGGTGAGGTGTAGTATACGGATCAGCTTGTGTACAGCAACACCTCTTTGACAAAGCATATATATCCCTTAACAATCAACAGATGAGATGTAGTATAACGGATCAGACTGCATACAGTAACACACTCTTTGACAAAAGCTGAAACTTATTTCATACAAACCAAGACTCATTTCACCTTCGTCAAGTTCCATAACCCCCTCTACCATCCTCACAACAAACTGCCACAGTCGCACAGGATGAATACACCAGGGGCTACTCTTCTCACCTCTGCTGTTCCTCGTCCACCTCGGATGCAGCATCAAAGGGCGACACGTCTTGTGGCAGCTCTTCCTTGCCCTGCAGCAAATCGGTCAACTGCGACGACATGTCCAGCCAAATGTCCTCCAGCTGAGACTCGGTGGGCTCTTCAGGTTTTTTCATGGTCGCTGAACATCACACACACACACAGTGCTCACTGAATTCACATCACACGCACAGTGCTCACTGAACTCACACCACACACACAGTGCTCACTGAACTCACACCACACACACAGTGCTCACTGAATTCACATCACACACACAGTGCTCACTGAACTCAAATCACACACACAAAAGCTACACCCGTGTTCTCAAAGAACATCAACATGATCAAAAATTGTTCCCTGTTCTTTCACTAATGTCACCAAATCAGAACTGTCTGCGGTGTTTTCAATAAACAAGAGATGCAATGAAATTGTCCCCGTTATCTCGGTGAATGTAACAGAGATCCAATAAAATAATGTCTCTGGTTTCAATAGATTTTATAGAGACCCAATAATATTCTTCTTTTTTTGTTTTCATGTTCTTCACAGAGATTCCAGTGAGCTGCTTCTGTTGTTTAATGAAATACAGAGAGATCAAAACTGTCACTATGTTTCAACGGACATCACAAAGACCAACACGGTTACTAGCACTTTAGAGAACATCACGCTGATCAAATGTGTCTCTTGTGTTCCCATCAATATCACACAGATCAAAACTGTCACTAGTCCTTCAACGGACATCACAAAGACCAACACGGTTACTAGCACTTTAGAGAACATCACGCTGATCAAATGTGTCTCTTGTGTTCCCATCAATATCACACAGATCAAAACTGTCACTAGTCCTTCAACGGACATCACAAAGACCAACACGGTTACTAGCACTTTAGAGAACATCACGCTGATCAAATGTGTCTCTTGTGTTCCCATCAATATCACACAGATCAAAACTGTCACTACTGTTTCAACGGACATCACAAAGACCAACACGGTTACTAGCACTTTAGAGAACATCACGCTGATCAAATGTGTCTCTTGTGTTCCCATCAATATCACACAGATCAAAACTGTCACTACTGTTTTCCCAGATGTTACAGAAATCAAAATGGAAACAGTCGTTCTAATGAAGATCACGAAAATCAAAACTGTTACAGATATTTTCCATGAACACCACAGAGGGAGAACTGTTGCTGGTGTTTTCAATGAACGTCATATCCATACAAATTCTCTCCGATGCTTTCAGTGAACAGCATTAAGACGAAAACTCTGACTGGCACTTTTGACGAACGGTATAGAGATCAAAGAAAACTGTTCCTGCATTTCACAAAACGTTACAGAGATCCTGCAAAACTGTCCTTGTTGCTTTCATGAACATTAACAAGACAGTTTTCATCAGCTCCATAAAAAAAAACTCATCAAATTCCGAAACAAAACAACTGTGCCCCTCTCCCCTGCCTCTTCCTCCTAGAAACAAAATCAAACCAAAATTTCCACTATCCCAGGGCTTCTGAAAACGCAAAAAATTGCGTACAGTACGCATTAAAACTCTAACGGGACGCACTGGGTGTCCGTGTAAGGGGTCCCAGGGACCCCTTCAATTTTGGTGAAGTCGGACATAAAGTACGAAAAGACTGCCTTCAACACCGTAAGTTGGGTGCCGTAACATCGTAGGTCTGCTACACTTCGGACTGAACCCATCCCTTTTCAAGTTAGAACAGTAACAAAGCGAGTAGGGCAGCCTCCTAACAACATAAGTCGGTCACTTTTGTCGTCTGCTGAGGCTGACTGACTAAGCTTAACGCTAGGCCACAGCCTCGTTTTCAGTTGACCGAATTTTCCTACTTTGAGCCATGTGATGTCACGATGACGCTTTTCATTTTCCCGGCAGGAGAGAGGCATTTATTTGTTGTTTTTATTGTGGTGTAGGGACCCCTTAATGTTAGCCTGGGACCCCTTATAAATCTGATGAAGGGGTCCTTGGAACCGGAAAGATTTTCACCCCAGCAGAAGCCCTGTATTCCTTTAACACGTCCAGTTTTGTTTTTGTTTTTTTTTATCTGTAACCGTCCGTTACCAAAAGACACAAATTTGTTCAATTGAATATGTGATACGGTCATTAATGATACCACGCATCAGAGTAAATTATGCAATAGCATAGCAATCTTATGTCAAAATCACAACTCTTAGCATGTCAGTTATTGGTGATTGTCAGTGAAAATGGCAGCGACAGGTTCTGAACGTCTCCCACCTTTCTCGCTGCCTTCTTCTTTTTGCACCCCTTGCCTCTGACCACAACGCGGCCGCTCCCCTTCATGTGTCTCTCCAGCATCCGCAGAAAGAGGTGCGTGCTTCTCCACCAGGTCTTTCAAGTAGGACCTGCAATCCAGTCGCATCACATCACGATCACATCAATCTTCCTGCATGGGGCAACTGCAATGCACAAACTTACCTAAAAAAAAAACACATACCTCATGCTTGTAGCCAAGGCAACCACAGAAGGTAGCATGTCTATTCAGATGTAGCCAAGCCTCACAGAGGGAAGTATGTTTATTCAGATGTAACCAACCACAGTGGCATGTCTATTCAGATGTAGCCATGCCAACCACAGAGTGTAGCATGTCTATTCAGATGTAGCCAAGCCAACCACAGAGTGTAGCATGTCTATTCAGATGTAGCCAAATCAACTACAGAGTGTAGCATGCCTATTCAGATGTAGCCATG
This sequence comes from Conus ventricosus, assembly GCA_018398815.1. Classification (NCBI taxonomy): domain Eukaryota; kingdom Metazoa; phylum Mollusca; class Gastropoda; order Neogastropoda; family Conidae; genus Conus; species Conus ventricosus. Next base: position 58,985,585 of record CM031620.1, on the reverse strand, counting down.
CCAACCACAGAGTGTAGCATGTCTATTCAGATGTTGCCAAGCCAACCACAGACTGTAGCATGTCTATTCAGTGTAGCCAAGCCAACCACAGAAGGTAGCATGTCTATTCAGATGTAGCCAAGCCAACTACAGAGTGTAGCATGTCTATTCAGATTTAACCAAACCAACCAGAGTGTAGCTTGTCTATTCAGATGTAGCCATGCCAACCACAGAGTGTAACATGTCTATTCAGATGTAGCCAAGCTAACCATAGAAGGCAGCATGTCTAATCAGATGTAGCCATGCCAACCACAGAGTGTAACTTGTCTATTCAGATGTAACCAAACCAACCACAGAGTGTAAGCATGTCTATTCAGATGTAGCCAAGCCAACCACAGAGTGTAGCATGTCTATTCAGATGTAGCCAAGGCAACCACAGAGTGTAGCATGTCTATTCAGATGTAGCCATGCCAACCACAGAGTGTAACATGTTTCTTCAAATGTAGCCATGCCAACCACAGAGTGTAACATGTCTATTCAGATATAACCAACCAACCACAGAGTGTAGCATGTCTATTCAGATGTAGCCAAGCCAACCACAGAAGGTAGCACGTCTATTCAGATGTAGCCAAGTCAACCACAGAGTGTAGGATGTCTATTTAGATGTAGCCGAGTCAACCACAGAGTGTAGCATGTCTATTCAGATGTAGCCAAGCCAACCACAGAGTGTAGCATGTCTATTCAGATGTAGCCAAGGCAACCACAGAGTGTAGCATGTCTATTCAGATGTAGCCAAGTCAACCACAGAAAGTAGCATGTCTATTCAGATGTAGCCAGCCAGCCACAGAGTGTAGCATGTCTATTCAGATGTTGCCAAGCCAACCACAGACTGTAGCATGTCTATTCAGATGTAGCCAAGTCAACCACAGAAGGTAGCATGTCTATTCAGATGTAGCCAAGCCAACCACACAGTATAACATGTCAATTTCAGATGTAGCCATGCCAACCACAGAGTGAAACATGTCTATTCAGATGAAGCCAAGCCAACAACAGAGTGTAGCATGTCTATTCAGATGTAGCCAAGCCAACCATAGAAGGTAGCATGTCTATTCAGATGTAGCCAAGCCAGATGTAGCCAGCCAACCATAGAAGGTAGCATGTCTATTCAGATGTAGCCAAGCCAACAACAGAGTGTAGCATGTCTATTCAGATGTAGCCAAGCCAACCACAGTGTATAGCATGTCTATTCAGATGAAGCCATGCCAACCACAGAGTGTAACATGTCTATTCAGATGTAGCCAAGCCAACCATAGAAGGTAGCATGTCTATTCAGATGTAGCCATGCCAACCACAGAGTGTAACATGTCTATTCAGATGTAGCCAAGTCAACCACAGAAGGTAGCATGTTTCTTCAGATGTAGCCATGCCAACCACAGAGTGTAACATGTCTATTCAGATGTAACCAAACCAACCACAGAGTGTAGCATGTCCATTCAGATGTAGCCAAGCCAACCACAAAACGTAGCATGTCTATTCTGATGTAGGCAAAGCAACCACAGAGTGTAGCATGTCTATTCAGATGTAGCCAAGGCAACCACAGAGTGTAGCATGTCCATTCAGATGTAGCCAAGCCAACCACAGAAGGTAACATGTCTATTCAGATGTAGCCAAGGCAACCATAGAGTGTAGCATGTCTATTCAGATGTAACCAAGGCAACCACAGAAGATAGCATGTCTATTCAGATGTAGCCAAGCTAACCACAGAGTGTAGCATGTCTATTCAGATGTAGCCAAGGCAACCACAGAAGGTAGCATGTTTATTCAGATGTAGCCAAGCCAACCACAGAAGGTAGCATGTCTATTCAGATGTAGCCAAGCGCACCACAGAAGGTAACATGTCTATTCAGATGTAGCCAAGCCAACCACAGAGTGTAGCATGTCTATTCAGATGTAGCCAAGCCACCCACAGAGTGAAACATGTCTATTCAGATGTAGCCAAGCCAACCACAGAGTGCAGCATGTCTATTCAGATGTAGCCAAGCCAACCACAGAAGGTAGCATGTCTATTCAGATGTAGCCAAGGCAACCACAGAGTGTAGCATGTCTATTCAGATGTAGCCAAGGCAACCACAGAAGGTAGCATGTCTATTCAGATGTAGTCAAGCCAACCACAGAAGGTAGCATGTCTATGCAGATGTAGCCAAGCCAACCACAGAGTGTAGCATGTTTATTCAGATGTAGCCAAGGCAACCACAGAAGGTAGCATATCTATTTCAGATGTAGCCAAACCAACCACAGAGTGTAGCATGTCTATGCAGATGTAGCCATGCCAACATACAGAAGGTAGCATGTCTATTCAGATGTAGCCATGCCAACCACAGAGTGAAACATGTTTATTCACATGTAGCCAAGCCAACCACAGAGTGTAGCATGTCTATTCAGATGTAGCCAAGCCAACCACAGAAGGTAAACATGTCTATTCAGATGTAGCCAAGCCAACCACAGAGTGTAACATGTCTGTTCAGATGCAGCCAAGCCAACCACAGAAGGTAGCATGTCTATTCAGATGTAGCCAAACCAACCACAGAAGGTAGCATGTCTATTCAGATGTAGCCATACCAACCACAGAAGGTAGCATATCTATTCAGATGTAGTCAAGCCAACCAGAGTGTAGCATGTCTATTCAGATGTAGCCAAAGCAACCACAGAAGGTAGCATGTCTATTCAGATGTAGCCAAAGCAACCACAGAAGGTAGCATGTCTATTCAGATGTAGTCAAGCCAACCACAGAAGGTAGCATGTCTATTCAGATGTAGCCAAGGCAACCACAGAAGGTAGCATGACTATTCAGATGTAGCCATGCCAACCACAGAAGGTAGCATGTCTATTCAGATGCAGCCAAGCCAACCACAGAAGGTAGCATGTCTCTTCAGATGTAGCCAAGGCAACCACAGAAGGTAGCATGTCTATTCAGATGTATTCAAGCCAACCACAGAGCTCCCAGAACAAAGACAATGGAGTCGTCATCTTGTTCTCATATCTATCAAAGAAAGAACATCCACCAACTCAGAGGCCACATCGGGATCACCACACACTAAAGTACACACATACATGTAACATGCTGCAGGATCATAGTGTGTTAAAACACTCTGCTATTCTGCATAAAAAAAACATCAGTGAAAATGCCGAGTAATTCACCTGCAAGTAAAAACCATACATATAAACATCCAATAATATAAAACCACTGCAATTTTTCTTAAGTATGGGGTATTCATATCTCCCACCATTCAGTACGTCAGGGTGTTTTGTACACCTTGCTCCACAAGGAAAGGGAATTGTTGCTTTAAATTAACTATGTCTTAAAAAGTCAGAAATAGTGTATTTCCAGAGCTGTTTTAGTAAATTTGCTAACAAGTAACCTCCATTCTCTGAGTTTCCTAATGTTGTTGTGTATGAATTATGGGTGATTGTTTTGCTTCATCTCATTTTTTCTCACACTGGTCTCAACAACATGGAAGAAGACAACGCTGACACTTTTCTGGCGATAACTTTTATCATTGGATTGAGTTTGACCTTTTTTTTTGAGGAAGAGCTTAATGCAACAGCAAAAACAAGCAATAATAATAACAGTGATAGTGATGATCTTGATGACAAGAATTTGCTTTTAGTTTATCGTCGCTCACACTAGGTGAGTTGATTTTAACGTGGTGACAGCCCTGATGTGGCCCTTTGCGGTCGGCTGGGCTATAAGCAACATTATCTTATCTATCTCGCTCACACTACAGGAGTCCCCATACTTTTGTTACTAATACCAAGGTGTGACTTGTGTGAAAGCAACAAGAGGACACGCCCACTGGTGTGTTAATAGTGATATGTAAAACTGGTGTGGTATTGGGATCATTTGCATGCATTTGTGTGTGAGTACTGTTTTGATTACACGTGACACTAGATGTCACATTTGTCATTGTCACAGTACGGATGCAGGTTCTATCACTGACTTCCACGGAAACTGGTGTACAATTCTGGACACAACGGAATACAGCAATGAATACTTCTTATGATGCAAGGAAAAGCAAGGTTGGGTTCAAAGAAATACTTCTTTTACACTGTTAATTTCCCTCTGAAACCAAGGAAAGAAAGGAACCAAGGGAAGTAATGACAGCCTATACTCAGCATTAAATCAAAAGAGTCAAAGGGAGTGAATCTTTACTCAGGGGTCTTTCCTTGGGAAAAGTCAGTAAGTAATGTATGTCTTGTGCGCAGTTTAACACACAGAGATCCCTGTTCACACCACAGTCACAAAAGTGAGATGACAATCACTCAGGCAGGCCACAGGAGACAAAATGAACACATCTTACCTGGAGTTTTTACTTTCATTGAACTTCTTGAGCAGTGTGATGAAAATGTCCCTGAACTCCATCATGTAGAATACATTGCCTGCAAGAAAAACCGCACCATGTATTCCCTCTGTCATTTTCTTCAGGTCAGAATCCAGGGTTAGAGCAAAGGTCAAGGAGTAACAATACAATTTGAATAGATGAAAATCACCCTGGCTCCGTTAAAAAAAAAAAAAAAAAAAAATTGAATGTGATAAGGACTATTTTATCCTAGAATTTGGGGTCAACAAATTAGTTCTATGCCATGTGTCAGCAAGGATAGCAGAATTATGCATGAGTTGTGCACTTGTTGTGTTTCTCTGCCACTGACACAGCACATGGATTTGGGAGTGAAAAGTCAAGACCGATGACAGAAACATGAAGGGTGATGAGGATCACGCTGTACGATAAAAAGAAGCAGACCTTGGATCAGCCAACAAGTCAGGCACAGCACGGGTCAAGGGCTGCACTGTGCCAGGAACATGTTTCAGTACTGGATGATCTGACGACAAAATCCAGGTGCAGCTTTGAGTGCAGTAGGGTACATAGAGGCTTTGGGGCTTAATTTGTAACCGTGGACTTGTGCCCGCACATTACAGTTCAGCTGACCCTGGCTGCCATGTCAGAGCTCAAAGAGAGATAAAATCAAAGTTACATACAGATTCAAATCTCGCGTAAAACTTAATCCCAGATCTGAAGGTAAAAGATAACTCTAACACCATTCATTCATGAGCCGTGTATTCCTTTACAGCCTTCTGGTAGTCAGCGAGTCTGCGTCACACAGAAGGCAAATTATTTTTCCCAACTTTCTTCTTTCCTTCTTGCTCTTTTTGAAATAAAATCTGTTATACAACCACAACACAAGCCACATTAATTATAACCCTAAATAACAGAAAAATCATTCTTTAAGAACCAAAACAACAACCTGAAAATGTTCAACCACATGTTCTAAAGATGGCAGAACTGGATTCCTGTTCACTAACAATCATAGCATTGAAAATCCTAACTCAGACCACTGAATCTGGATAAATACGATGCATTATAAACACAGACTCGAGCTTTACTGCTTTTCTACAAATCTTACCACTGTCAAATAGAAGTGTCACATTTCCTGCTGAAGAATGCCTGTTGTAAGTTTATTATGAAGGGAAAAAAATGAAAACAGAAAAAAGGCCACTCACTCTTGATGACATGAGCAGAATCACGCAGGTGAGAGTTACTGGACCTGTCCATCATGTCGAGTGTCATCAACAGTTCCTGGTATGCTCTCAGGGCCAGGTGAACTCTGTATGTCAACATACCTTTCCCTTTAAACACAGCCAGGTGAACTCTGTATGTCAACATACCTTTCCCTTTAAATACAGCCAGGTGAACTCTGTATGTCAACATACTCTTCCCTTTAAACACAGCCAGGTGAACTTTGTATGTCAACATACTCTTCCCTTTAAACACAGCCAGGTGAACTTTGTATGTCAAACATACTCTTCCCTTTAAAACACAACACTTTCAACTCAACATACTCTTCCCTTTAAACACAGCACTTTCAACTCAACATACTCTTTCCTTTAAACACAACACTTTCAACTCAACATACTCTTCCCTTTAAACACAACACTTTCAACTCAACATACTCTTCCCTTTAAACACAACACTTTCAACTCAACATACTCTTCCCTTTAAACACAGCACTTTCAACTCAACATACTCTTCCCTTTAAACACAGCACTTTCAACTATGTCATACACAGCAGTACCTCTTCGTGATAAGATTAGTGATCGTAAAAGTTATCATATAGGAAACTTGGCAAAGGCAAACAAGTCCAACAAAATCTGTAGCCTGGTCATAGCTGTTGGTAAAAGTCAAGTGGTACAACAAACACAACTGTCCACTTGCCAACAGATAACGTCAGGGTCTAATTCAAAATCAAATCAGCATGCAATATCAGTGGCCCATATTTTGTCAGCATTTTGTCATCCTCATCTGGTAAAAACCCCTGTAATCACCGTCAAACACAAACTCTGAAAATCCTTGGAAACTGCATCTTAAGCTGATGACTGCCAACAAGACGATACATCCATCCTATTTTAGTTTGTGCCACGCTGCTGACAAGACTGTGTCAGTTAATGGTTTTCCCGGTTTTCCCCTCACACCCCAAACTAGAATACAGTAACAACAGAAGACCATTACCCCCGCCATGAAGAAGTACAATCATAATACCCTGTTGGGGTTCTAAACACCGACCATTAAGCCAATCAGCAAACCAAACATGATGCAATGGCAGATCACGTTGCAAGCAAACTGGTCAAAGTGCAAGCAAGTGAACTTGAGATGTGAGAAACTGTCGCCATCTGTACATGCAGGAAGAAATGCTACGGGTGCTGGACGATCCACGCCCCCCCCCCCCCCCCCCCCCCCCTCCAAATGTACGCAGGCTGATACTCCTGTGGACACTCCCTGTATAGACAGGCAAGTATTGATCCCATCTACCCTACAAAGGGAGTGGAGTTTTGTGTGTATGACCGTTTCTTATCCCACCATTAAGGCAGCCACACTCCAACTTCGGAGAAGGTGCATACTATGTGTAACGTGTCATCCATACCAACGGCCAAACTGGCCTTCTCTTCCGAAAGTTGGTGATGGATTTTTTTTTTTTTTTTTTTTTAATCCTTTTTTTTTTTTTTTAATGCAAAATTACAAGAGTTGACAGGCGCGCAAAAAGAGGACAGTGCGCAGAGACAAATCACAACTATTTCCGTTCCAGTTGCTGCAGAAAAAGTCAACTAAACGATAACAAAAAAACAAGTCAATATATATCCATGTATACATCCTTTCACTTATATACACATAAACATAAACACATTCGCGCGCACTCACCACACACACACACACACACACACACACACACACACACACACACACACCTCACACACACACATATAAAGAAAGAGAGAGAGAGAGAGAGAGGAGAGAGAGAGAGAGAGAGATGCAAACAGCATATATACGTCTATGCATATACATTCATCATACGTACATAGATAGGTATACATATAACATAGCCGTGTATCAATATCATCACCATAGGTTTTGAAAAGAAGAAGAGCTGAAATAACTTGTGCATAATATTAACTTGGGAAGGGTGGAAAGAACAATACATTTTCTTTTCTCTCTTTATCCTTCCCCTAGTCCCTTAATATTATTTTTTAGATCGAGGCAATCGTCCATTCAATAGAAAATTCTACAGAGGCACATTTGAATTAATTTTAAGATCACAAAAATCATTGTTTGTGTTTGAGAGTAGAATTTTTTTCCCCTTTTATTCCCCTTTCTTTTCTCCCTTTCTCGTTTAGTAAACTACTGTTTATAGAAAGAGAATTGGTTTATATGCGTTCCAGGTTACTATTGAAATATGTTAGATTATAGTTAATTTTAGCGTTATATTCTTCAATCTTATATCTGGCATTTAATTGTCTTTGGAAAACAAATATATCTGGAAGATTCTTTTCCATTTTGCATCTATAAATGTACATCTTGGCAAACATTACAATAAACTCTAAGATAGAATCCACTTTTAGATATTCATCCACTCCGAAAATTACTAGTTCACATGATATTCCAACATTATACGTGTGTTCACATTTTTCATTCAATAGTTTTTTGAGAGATTTCCAAAATACTTGTACATATCTGCAATTCCATAAAAAATGTTCAATGGAATCTCTTTCCTCATTACAAAATGAACACTGTAACGTATCGGTTAACCCCATTGCATTCAAAACGATATTAGTCGCAATAATTCGGTGTATGATTCTCATTTGCAACCATTTCAGTTTTACATCCTTGATTGTACTGATTTTATAAAACACATTCTTGCAGGAAATGATTGGATTCATTTTTGCTGACCACTTTGAGCAACAGTTAGGTTTATTATTGTCTGATGTAAAGTACTCATAATATCGTTTTGCTCCTTTATTGGTGTTTGTTATAATTTTCAACGCATTAGGCACATCATGAATGTAATTAGTATTGTTATTAACTTGTATTCCGTTTTTTCTTAGGTTATTGTTTTATTGACGAAATCCAACCATAGTACGTAATAAAGTCAACAGACAAATGTGTACTTGATATGAATTCTCTATGTTTGAAAAATTCCCCATTTTCTTTCAGAAAGTGCCTGATGGAGTCTATTCCTTTCTTAATTATATTGTTTTGTTTGATGACAGCATTTCCTATTTTGATTTTTCGTTGTAGAAAACAGGTTCATCTAGCACCTCACAAACATTTTTTGGCGTAATATTGAGGCAAAAGTTTCTATATGCTTTGAAAGTATGGGTCCAAAAGGGTTAATGTTTGAATAATTTAAACCGTACATTGGTCCGTAACATTCAAAGTTTTTAAGAAAAGGGTACATTTCAACTGCAATATTTATCCATTTATGATTCGTTGTTTTATATTTTCTCAGCCATGAAAGTTTCAGAGCGTATATATACCTTCGAATATCTGGTATGTTCAAACCACCTTGTTGTACACTTTTTACTGCCGTTTTTCTACTAATCCTGTCCCTTTTCCATTCCAAACAAATTGAAAGCATAACTTTTGGAGTTTTTGTACAAAATGGTCAGGTGGATCAGGTAACAAAATCCAAAGATGTATTAGTTTAGACAGAATTAGAGATTTTAACACAGCTACTCTCCCAAGTGGAGTGATGGTTCTTTGTGACCAAATTTTAAATAACATTTTAACCTCTGCGAATTTTTCATTGTAGTTTATGGTTTCACAATTATTTAAATCTTGAGTAAACCAGATTCCCAGTATTTTGAATTTAGGGGGATTCCATATCATTTTCAGATGGGGGCAATATACTTTTTTGGATCTTTTTTCATTTCCTAGCCAAATTGTTTGTGTTTTATCACAGTTCATACTTAAGCCAGAAATCTTGCTGAATCTGTCTAAGATAAATATGGATCGGTTTAAATGATTCTTCGTCACCCTCATTGAATAACTGTGTATCATCTGCAAACTGCGCAATTTTATGCTCAGTATTATTTATCTTTATCCCTTTTATAGATTTATCTTCCCTGATCATGATAGCTAAAATTTCCACGCACAGGACAAACAAATATGGAGAAATAGGGTCTCCCTGCCTACAACCTCTTTCAACTTTAAACCATTGTGCAGTGTTGCCATTTATACTAACCGTTGATCTGATGTCTTTGTAAAAAGTTTCAATCCAACGGCAAACACCATCTCCAAAACCATATGCTTTTAAAACTTTAAACATAAAACTCCAATCCAATGAGTCAAAGGCTTTTTCAAAATCAATACTAAGTAGCAAGCCAGGAAGATTTTTCATTTGTAGATAGTTAATCAAATCGTATATTAATCTAATATTATCTCCTATATATCTATTAGTTATGAATCCCGTCTGATCCTCATTTATAAGTGTTGGTAGGACGTTCTTAATTCTATTGGAAATACACGAAGATCCTATTTTGTATATTACATTAAGAAGAGATACAGGTCGCCAATTTTGATAAATTCCTTAGGTTTATCGCCTTTAGGTATACAGATAATTAGACCTTCTTTTTGTGTTGATGAAAGTTCTCCGTGTTTAAATGCCTCATTTAGTGACCTCACTACAAACGGTCCCAGTTGTTTCCAAAAGAATTTGAAGAATTCTACCGTAAATCCATCTGTACCAGGGCTTTTACCATTTTTCATATTTTCAGAACTTGGCTAGCTTCCTTTTATAGTTATTAGACCATCTAACATCGTTCCTTGTTCTTCTGATAATTTGGGGATTTCATTAACTAAGCTTTCTAATTCACAATTTTCTACTTCTCTTCCCCGATACAAATCTCATAGAATATTTTCACTTCATTTAGGATTTCTTTATGGTCATCTATTATTCATTATCCTTAGTTATAAGTTTTGTCATTTGTTTGCTAATGTAGTTTCTTTTCTCAAGACTACAGAAATACTTAGAGTTTTTTTCACCATCAGCAATCCATCTGGCTTTTGATCTTAAGAGTACACCTTCCATTCTGGTATCTCTAATTGTTCTCAACTCCTGATTTTTCTCGTATAGTTTTTTCATTACGTCTTCTGTTTTATGGTCCATCTTTTCAAGAGTTTGAATATCTTTCATGAGTTCCTTTTCAGTTTCTGTAGTTTTCTTTTTTTTCATTGTGGCATATGCGATAGTTTTTCCTCTTATTTTCATTAGTAGAAAATCTAAAAATAGTTTGTCTGAGATTTTAAGTTCAATTTTACCTTTATCTATTTCATCAATTGTTTCATTGTTGCAATTATCTGCGGCGTATTCTTTTGTCACATTTATGATTTCCTGATTAATTTCATCCACATATTGCTTATCCTTAAGCAAGGAACAATTAAATTTCCAAAAAGTATGTTTCTTTTCATTTTTACCAAATTTCAGTTGCAGTGTAATTATAGAGTGATCAGAACGGTATCCCGGGACGATGTCAGCATCTTCAAAATACCAGTACAAATAATCAGATACCAAGAAAAAGTCTAGTCTGCTTTGTTTTAATGGTGTTGGCTTTCTCCAAGTGTAGCGCCTACATTCTGGGTTGCTCTCTCTCCAGATATCTGTCAATCCAAGTTCTTCTATCATATTTTCAAGTGCTCTTTTGGCTCTTGGGTTATTATCATGTATATAATTGCAACTATCAATGGTTGGGTTTAATACAATATTCCAGTCACCAACTGCAATTACATTGTTATTTTTACAACCTTTTATGGTTTCCCTAAGAGAATTATAAAATGTCGGGTTATCCTTGTTTGGGCCATAGACATTTACCAAAAGGAAATCCTTCTCAAAAGCAGTAAATGATACCAGTATAAAATTTCTGTTTATATCACGATGAACTTTAGTTATCTTAAATTCAAAGTTGTTTGAAAAGAGAACAGCCATCCTCTAGAGTTTGATTTATAAGACGCAAACACATTTATAGCCCATTCAGAGTTTACATAGTTTTCTAGTTTGTCACTAAAATGAGTATCTTGCAGACAATATATTGAA
>CM031620.1:58909188-58971688 GCA_018398815.1 Conus ventricosus | reverse complement strand
TAAGAAAAACAACAACCACAATAAACCATAACCACCACTGTCACAATCTTCAAAATTCTGGCTACATATATCACATATCTTATGTGTTATAAAGTTGAATACTTTATGGTGGTGGTGGTGATCTGTGTGTGCGTGTGTGTGTGTGGTTGTGGTGTGTGTGTGTGTGTGCGTGCGCACGCTCGCACAAGTGTGTGTGTGCGCGTGTGTGTGAATAAGACATCTTACCTGTGTGCGCAGATATGTCTATAGACATAATATTTTGCTATTCTATTCTTAATACGTTGTTTTATACTACATACTTATTTCCATTACCCTATCATTTTGGTTTTTTTTTTTTTACAGATTAATTGTTATTTGAGCTTTACTGTGTCAAAATTGTTATTGTTTTAAATAGACTGAAGACTTTTACTACTGAACATGCAATACATTTGCCTTTTATGAGAAAATAAAGTATATTTAGTTGAACTGAAATGGACTGAATATCAAACATTCTCCTTCATCATCCAGTAGAAAAGTGTAAAAGATGCATGTAAACAGTAATGAGATACAACAAGATAAGGTCAACACACCTGGGGACAAAATCTGCCACCATAGTATCCCTGTAATAATTTGCATAATATCCAAGTCAGAGATGATGGTGCACATACACCCCCAACAATAATGGAACAATATCATTGCCACGGATATTGCTAAAACAGAGAGGGGAGGCAGGTGACTGTGGCGAGGGAGGAGGGACTGGGAGACAAAGAAGGAAAAAGATCAACCTCCTTCCCCATAAAAAGGAGGTGTGTGTGGAGGTGGAGTGTGCATGGAGATAAAATGGAGCAGAAGAAGGCCAAAAGACAGACTACAACGGAGAGGAAAGGAAAGGAGCATCCACGTAGACATTACAAATTTTCAAAGACAATAAATAATGCGACAGAAAATAGGCAAAGAAAAGAAGAGAAAAAGCACTTATGCACAGATCATACACTGAGTTTAAGAGTATGTTTCATTAATTACAAATTCATACAACAATCGCCTAATGATGGGTGTAATCGAAATCATATGTCCATGGCCTGTTTTGTGAGTGAATGTGTGCGTGTGTGTGTGTGTGCGTTGCGCGTGCATGTGCGCCGTGTGCGTGTGTGTATGTGCGTGCGTGTGTGTGTGCACACGTGCGTGCGTGCCTGTGTGTGAATGATAATAAGAACACGTGTTTCTATATCAAATCCAGAAAATACTAACCAAACTTTTATCCCTTTTTCACTCATACTTACATATTTCATTTTTAAGCCACATTTACTATCACCCATCCTGTACCCACACATCCCACCACCCCATCCACCACCCTCCACCCCCGATTCCCTCAAATTCAGGCCATTTCTTTCGTCAACATCTGATCTACATCGGCATCAATGTCCAGTTTTAATATTTTTCCATTTTTTAGTTTTGTCAGTTATCTTGCCATTGGATGACCAAGCGGCCATTGTAGCTGAGTGGGAACTGACCTTACGCAGAAGTCTGTAGTTTTCTTGCGTTAAATCCTCGGCAACTGTAACACCAGACTGTTTAAGTTTTTTACGGGCTATGAGCACCAGCCCCCTTTGTCTGCAGAGAAAAAAAACGGACAAGGATTGGTCTTGGCCTACCACCGTCCGTCTTCTTTCCTCCCGATCTGTGGGCGATTTCCACGTCATTGGCTGTAACGGGTACTCCCAGTTTCTTGGTGTAAATGTCCACACACTTGTTGACACAGTCTTCTACTGACTCCTGCTGTTTTTCTGGACAACCGTAAACACGGAGATTCCATTGTCTTCCGTGCTGCTCATGATCGTTCATGACCCGTTTGACACTGCTGGCCTCCTTTCGTCGTTGTAGCAGCTGGCCCTTGAGTTCCGCTCGTTCCCCCTTCAGTCCGTCTATTTCAGTTTTAAGTTTGGGCGTTTTCTTTTTGTAAATCGAAAACGTTACATTCTAGCGTTTCTATTCGGCGGGTCAGCGACGCTGTCAGTTTCTCCATTTCTGTACGTAGGGTCAGGATGTCTTCTTTTGTAGCTAAGTTGGACATCGTTTCCTGAATTTCGTGTAATGTGTCCTGTAGCCCCATTTCTTCGCTCACACAACTTTCACTGTCCTGTTTTTGCTTTTTCTTGTCTTGCTTGGCCCTACTTTGCTCTGTTTCGGGACTCTGACAAACGTCACTCACTGAGGATGAAGAAGACTGCTTCCTTTTTGATCTGCTCGAGAGATATGTAGAAATTCTGGTTGTCATTCTTCCTCAGTGACTGCCTCGCTCACCTGATTCACATCTTAGCTGGACATGACGGACAAACACACTTACACACTGTAATCCATCGAACAGTGGTAACACCAATAGATTGAAACACAGCACCCTGAAAAGTCCACTGCAACACAGTCACAACACCTGCTCGCTTCACATAACTTCAGTTCATGGTTCTTTTCTTTCGACGACGATAATCTTGAAGAAAAATCAACAATCACTGGTTACAGTTGTACTACAGTATTTGTTGAAATGACCACTGCTGAAATTCTGTCAAACTGCCGGCCGACTTTGACAAAGATACATTTTTTGAACTGTCTTCGCGGAGACACGCAAAACCGCGTCTTGCCGGCTCGGCGACCGGAAGTCAAGTCTTGGTGATGGGATTTTACGTGTGTGCAAGATGTTATGTGTGCATTCACACACGGAACCTCGCTTTATAGTCTCATTTGAAGGACTATATGGGAAATGGAGTCAGAACCAATGTTAACTCCGAGGGAAAAATACCCCTGAACCGAAACAGCCCGGCAGAGATTCCAACCAGCAACCTCAGGATCACCAAGATACAAATCCGGGAGCTCTACCACTGGGCTATTCCGGCCCCCAAGTCCACACTTGGGACACAAGGACGTATGTCTGAATATTTGTTGGATATGGACAACGGTATTTCATGCATTAGGAACAGGTGATGCTGACACTGACAGAGAAACATATAAAAAATGCAAGTAGATTCTGTGACTTTAATGGACTGTATTGACTGCACTGAAAAAAACACACAGCACATGATCTGTCTCTCACCCACTCCAAACCAGGTAAAGGGAAGGTGGATCCTACGAGCTATTTTTTCCGCATAACTTTAAATTTTTCAGGAGAAAAACATAGAGTAGAGAGAGAAGGGAGGGATGGGAATGAGAGCGAAGAATGGAGAGAAAGAGACAGAGAAAGAAAGATATTTCAATATCACAACTATTCACTGAAGGACCTAAATCATTACGAGGAATGACACTCACCGTCTTCCCCACACAATGGCTTCCTTCTTCTCCACCATAATCATCTCATAGTAGCGTAGCAAGTTGTTGTTGATGTAGTGGAAAGCCGTCACTGACATCGTCTCACTGTTTTGAAATAATGTTGAAGTCCATTAATACACGCACGCACACACACACGCACACGCACACACACGTATATATGTAATATTTACAGGGAACAGGACAAATACCCCATGAAACTGGATTCCATCCCCTGCCTCATCTCCACACGACTTTTTTTTTCTCCCTTGCGAACAGCTGTCTTCTGAAACACCCCTAGGGTCATCCAGTCAGGGCCCGGCACCATCAGGGCATGGTGTCAATAGGGCACTCACCATCAGGGCATGGTATCAATAGAGCACTCCTTGTATCAATAGGGCACTTATTATCAGGGCCTGATATCAATAGGGCACTCACCATCAGGGCATGGTATCAATAGGGCACTCACCATCAGGGCATGATATCAACAGGCACTCACCATCAGGGCATGGTATCAATAGGGTACTCAACATCAGGGCATGGTGTCAACAGGGTACTCACCATCAGGGCATGGTGTCAACAGGGCACTCACCATCTGGGCATGGTATCAACAGGCACTCAACATCTGGGCATGATATCAATAGGGCACTCACCATCAGGGCCTGGTTTCAACAGGGCACTTACCATCAAACCTGGTTTCAACAGGGCACTCACCATCAGGGCATGATATCAATAGGGCACTTACCATCAGGGCATGGTATCAACAGGGCACTCACCATCAGGGCATGGTATCAATAGGGCACTCACCATCAGGGCATGGTATCAATAGGGCACTTACCATCAGGGCATGGTATCAATAGGGCACTCACCATCAAGGCATGGTATTAATAGGGCACTTACCATCAGGGCCTGATATCAATAGAGCACTTATGATCAGGGCCTGATATGATCAGGGCATGGTATCAAGGGCACTTACCATCAGGGCCTGGTTTCAACAGGGCACTCACCATCAGGGCATAATATCAATAGAGCACTTACCATCAGGCATATCAATAGGGCTCACTATCATAAAGCCTGATACCAACAGGGCCCTTACGCACTAGGGCCTGATACCAATGAGGCCCAGAACCATTAAGGCTAATAGCAATTGAGATAGGAACCATTATGCAGAGCCTAGCATTGGAAAAAGTGATTTAGGCTTACTCGACCGAGGTCCTGGGGCCGCCTAGGCTGATTCATGGGTGACACTTTGAAAATCTGAAAAAACTGAAAATGAGGCAGGGGTCCAGGGGCCGCCCAGGCCCTGGCTGGGTGCAGGGGCAGTGCCCCGCTGGGGGGTCCGGGGGGCGAAGCCCCCCGGCCGAAGACGATTTTATGAAATTTTAGGAGCATTTCATGGCCTCTTCTGGCATCAAATTGGAAATCAAAGTGTGTGTGTGTGTGTGAAAATCAGAGATTTTCTTTTGAATGACTCTGTGTGTGTGTGTGTGTGTGTGTGTGTGTGTGTGTGTGTGTGTGAAAATGAGATATATTCTTTTGAATGACTGTGTGTGTGTGTGTGTGTGTGTGTGTGTGTGAAAATGATATTCTTTTGAATGACTGTGTGTGTGTGTGTGAAAATGGATATATTCTTTTGAATGGCTGTGTTGTGTTGTGTGTGTGTGTGTGTGTGTGTGTGTGTGTGTGTGTGTGTGTGTGTGTGAAAATGAGATTCTTTTGAATGACTTTGTGTGTGTGTGTGTGTGTGTGTGTGAAAACGAGAGAGGGGAGAGAGAGAGATTTCTGATGACATCCAAGTCCTTTGCTCTTTGAGAAAGAGAGAGAGAGAGAGGGAAAGGAGGGAGGGGGAGAGAGAGGAGAGAGGGAAGGGAGGGAGGAGGGAGAGAGAGGGAAGGGGGGAGAGGGGAGAGAGAGAGAGAGAGAGAGGGAGAGAGAGAGAAGAGAGAGAGAGAGCTGTACAGACAGCACACACACACACACCACCCCCTCCTCTTTTTACATATACCTAAGGGGGAGTACGCTTGCAGGCAGCTTTGAACAGCCAGACCACACTGATGACAGCTAAAAGGATGGGAGAACAGTGAGAGGTAGGTAGAACTGATGGGGGGGGGGGGGGGGGGGGGGGGTAGGTGATAAAGGAGAGGAGTAGCATCAAGAGAGAGAGACGGGGGGGGGGGGGGGTCGGGAGGGGACGGAGCCTCTTTCTGTGGATGTCCGTTTCGCAGTGGTTTTTCGCGCAACGAAACCTTTGTTTGAGTACGCGATCTCCTTATCGCACAACGTGCAATGGGCCTTGCCAGCACAAGTCAGTTTCCTGAAAAATTCACCATATTGGCACTTGCTCTTTTCATTTCCGTCGTCGTCGAAAATGACAAAATCGGCATCAAGCCAGTCCCATCTCCATTGGTAGCGGCATCCTTGGTCAGAAAACGGCTTTCCGCGTTGAACAACATCGACTCTTCGCGCCATGACACTCGTGCTGTAAAGTTAACAAGGGAAAGTGTACAAGATGGCGGCGAGCCCGACCGATTTGGAATATGGCGACAGCGTACCGAATAAGAAGCGCGCGGATGCGAATTTTTTTTTTCGCGATAAAAACGATTTCGGCGTACGCTCAATCGAAATCGGCGTTATGGGGGTCTATGAATCGGCGTATATACGCCGAAAGGCTTACAATGCTAGACCTGATTATGGCCTAAATCAACAGTGTAGAATCAATAGGGCCTGACACCAATACGGCATGGTAACAGTAGGGCTGATATCAGTAGGGTCCGGAGCCATATGGAATGAAACCAGTAAGGCCAGTTCCACTTGAGCTAATACTTTTGGGGTCAGTACAATTACGGCCTGATACCAACAGGGCCCCAGTAGTTCCATTAGGGCCTGAGGGCAGTAAGGCCGATTACTATTCGGCCACTACCAACGGGCCCTGTGCCAGTACAATCTGATACCAATAAGGCTTGTACCATTAGGGACCGATAATCAAACAAGGCCCAGTGCTGCATGGGACAGATACCATTAGGGGCCCCAGTACTATTAGGGCCTATGTCAATAAGGCCTAGTTCCATTTGGGCCTGATTCCAATAGGTCCAGTACCATTAAGGCTCCACACCAACAGGGCCCTGAACCATTACGGCAAATCCCAATGGGCTCAGTTACCATTTCGGCCTGATACCATGGGCCTATCAACATTAGGGCCAAATATTACTAGGGACCTGGATCCACTGGGGCCATGATTCCGTACTGCACGGTTTTGTTGTGTATGGACTGCTGCACCGCAGGCAGGGCAACTGGTTCTCCTTCAGGAGACGATTCATAGAGGATTTCCCGGACCTCTGTCTGGAGTGACGTGGGTGGGGCTTCAACAAAGGAGGGTATATCCCTGGATGGGCAGCACTCTAAGAGACACGGGTTTACAGCCAGCAACTAAGACTCACCGGCTTCTACTTCTGTCTTGCTTTCCCTGGCATGCAAAAATGCGGCCGTTGGATTTTTTTTAATGAATACGCTGCGGAATCAGCGCTGTAGAGTGAACGGAGAAATTCACGTTACAGTATTGCTACTGTGAGCAAATGTAGAATTTTTACTAAACGATGGGAAAATAACTTATATAGCTTGATTGCAGTTCTGTCCACCATGGTAAGGTATATTGACGAATATGACTGTAAGCTGCTGGTCTAGCTCTGAATCATTAGTAAACCCACTATGGAACACTGTATACCAAAGCGCATCCTGCGTCATTGAGGAGTCTCAGCAGCAGATATAAGCATTCATGGGTAGTCTTGCAGAAAGGTCCAGGGCCCTAAAGGTACTGAGCCCCCATGAACATTTCCCTTTCTCCTCTAGAATGTTCCAGTATCTCACAGACCACATCTGCCATTGTAGTACTGGCTGCTGGTTGTTTTTTTTTTTTCTGGGTGTTTATTTCTAACCTCACCTTCTTTATAACCCTGCTCACCTGACAAAGTCTACATGAGCACTGTGGTGTTTATTTCTAAACCTCCCCTTCTTTGTAACCCCGCCACCTGACGCAAGTCGACTTGAGCGCTTTGTGTGTGTTTATTTTAACCTCCCCTTCTTTATAACCCTTGCTCACCTATGACAAAGTAACATGAGCACGATGGTGTGTTTTTTTCTAACCTCCCTTCTTTGTAACCCAGCTCACCTGACAAGTCGACATGAGCGCTGTGGTGTTGTAATTTCTACACCCTTCTTTGTAACCCCGCTCACGATGACAAGTCGACATGAGCGCTTGTGGTGTATTTTTCTAACCTCCCCTTTGTAACCTTACCCAGCTCATGACAAAGTGACATGAGCGTTGTGGTGTTTAATTTCTAACCTCCCCTTCTTTACTACCAAGTCCCTGACAAAGCGACATGTGCGCTGTGGGTGTTTAATTTCTTAACCTCCCCTTCTTTATAATCCAGCCACCTGACAAGTAGACATGAGCGTGTGAGCCGACAGAACTCCATGGAGAACTGCATGGGCCACTGGTGGTAGTCTCATCCAGCTCTGGGTTGGCCTCCCTTACAGGTTATCCTGTCAACTAACACGCAGCAAAAAAGTAAAGTCCCCATTCATCAGAAGTTTAATTAAAGCGAAAAATTTTGGGAAAAAAAAAAAATCACAATCTTCATCTTCAGCATGGTTATAAGCCGAGTTCTGGTGTACAAGAAAAATGCTTTCATTATGGTTCCTTTCTTTTTCTATTTGGCATCATGATGACTGGAATATTTTCTTTTAGATCCAACCCGTAACTTCTGATGTAGGAAGCATTCTGAAAAACATGGTGATGTTTACATGCCAAATGGGGATAAGGGCGTTTGGCTGGTGTTGAGGGGAAATTGCTTTCAGTTTTACAACACAAAAAATAAAGGGTGGGGGCGGGAGGGTTAAGGCAGGGAGCTAACCTTACATCCTTCCCAGTTTGCCAATCAAGAGTAATCGCCCCTAATGAGTTCACACATTTTAAACATATCTGAACCAGACACAGTTCTCTCATTTCCTTTGTGGGGAAACACGCCCCCTTTTGCTCTCAGGTTTTCCAGGTTCATTGTTTTTTTTGGCGCTATGGTTTCCACCTACTCTCGTTAAACCTATGTCTAACCCACTTGGGTTTCAGCTGAAAAATGCATTTCTGTACACAATTACGCTACAACCATGTAACATCATGTGTGATTATTCGGCAATACTTATGTCCTTATTAAAAAATGACCCCACAATTTTCAACAAAATTTCGAAATTCTGCATTGTTCTTTCATAAAGTTTGAAATTTCAGGAACGACTGCTAAAATTAGGGACAATTCCAAACACATCTTGGGAGGATCGCAGTTATGAACGAGGTATGTGCGGTTTATGACAGTCGGGACCATTTGTGCAATGCTAACGTAACATCAAAGTAAAGGGCTGTGGGACTGCACATGGGAATAATCAAGGTATTTGCTGCCTAAACTCAGAAGTGCCTCACCTTCACTGCGTACATCAGCGGATTATTTACGCATTCTCAGAAAATGGACAACATAAACTCCCCCCCTTCCCGGCTCGAGAATACTCATAGTGGTTCGGGCGCTGACAGGAGCGTCTTTGATTGGCTGACGATTTCTTTGCCTTCTTGCGGGGTTTCTTGTTCGCGTCGAGCGTGAAAGTTGTCGGCATTCTTCTGAGGATTTGTGGTAAATCAGCTCCTTGTCGACTGAGGACTTGAGTGTTCTTCATCACGTACGTCCCTCCAAAGTTAGAGAGCCTGAGGATAAAAAAATAAAGAGCATGTAAAGCATGGATATTCATCAATGGAGCACAACACACACACACACACACAAAAAAAGAAAACATGTCTATGACTTAGGTCTACTGCCACAGTACAGGAGGTTCCTCACTGTAACGCCAGTTTATACAACTTGAACCTGCACAAGGCATTCCACCAGTGACCTTTTAACCTGACAAGCATAAAACCACACACATAATCTCTCAAACAGGGCACATCATGTACTAGGCAGGCGATTCGAAAACAGACAGCACACACAAGCTGTTTTCTTTTGAATTTCAAAGACAGCGCGTGGGTGACAGAGAAGCGGGTGGTGAAAGATAGGACTAGTGTAGCTTTAAATGTGTGCTAACTGACAATGATTTCAAGAGAAGTAAATTATATACTCATACCTTGTAGTGAAGCGAAGCATGGTGCTTCTCTTCTGTGCTCTTTCTTTTGGCTCTTTCCACTTCCAGTTCTTGAGCAAACAGTCATTTTCAATGATCAAAAGAGGATGTGACTTCACATTTATGCATCATGCATGCCTGTGGGTGCACGAAGCCACATGTCTGCGAGTGTATACGTAAGAAGCCACGTATCAGGCGTGTGTGTGTGTGTGTGTGTGTGTGTGTGTGTGTGTGTGTGTGTGTGTGTGTGTGTGTGTGCGTGTGTGTGTGTGTTTTGAGCGACTGAGAAGGAAACACAAAAGAAGAGAGAAATTATATGGTAAAGGTAACGTTGCTTATAGCCCAGCCGACCGCAAAGGGCCATATCAGGACTGTCACTGCGTTAAAGTCAACTCACATGTCACTGAATAATTATTTTTTTCAAAAACCATAATTCACACAACCCTTTAAAAACACACCTTCCAAAAACACACAGGAAATCTTGTTAAACATCTTCCTCCGTAAAATCCTTTATCGATGAAAAATGTTAATCTCCCTCAGAAATTCAAAGATTACGTCAGGCTGGGACATCTCAGAACAAAGTTTCATGGAGTCTGCTGTAAAATGTGTAAGTCTCACATCATGCAAGAACCAACACTCTAAAAGGATATGTTTCACTCTGAGTGGATCTCTGTGCATAAGTGTGAAATTAGCAAGCAAGCATTTTAATACGCTTTCAACACACATCTAATAATTTTTTTTAAAAATAATGCTAAAGATGGGAACACACAAAGATATCAAGCCACGAGGACAAGAACACAACACGACCTGACACCTCCGGTTCCTACTCAAACCAGGCAGTAGGGACATAGGGGCAGAGCAGACCTACCTTTCGTCTTTCTCCTTTTCTGTCATGGATCTCTGCACTCCGGCAAACGCCAACACTTGGGGTGACTGAGGACAAACACGACACAAAGCCCATCAACTTTCCATGGCTGACATACCACTGGAACATCTCACAAAGTGACTGAGGACAAACACGACACAAAGCCATCAACTTTCCATGGCTGACGTACCACTGGAACATCTCACAAAGTACAGGTGACTGAGAACAAACACGACACAAAGCCATCAACTTTCCATGGCTGACATACCACTGGAACATCTCACAAAAATGACTGAGGACAAACACGACACAAAGCCATCAACTTTCCATGGCTGACATTCCACTGGAACATCTCACAAAAGTGACTGAGGACAAACACGACACAAAGCCATCAACTTTCCATGGCTGACATACCACTGGAACATCTCACAAAGTACAGGTGAATGAGAACAAACATGACACAAAGCCATCAACTTTCCATGGCTGACGTACCACTGGAACATCTCACAAAGTACAGGTGACTGAGAACAAACACGACACAAAGCCATCAACTTTCCATGGCTGACATACCACTGGAACATCTCACAAAAATGACTGAGGACAAACACGACACAAAGCCATCAACTTTCCATGGCTGACATACCACTGGAACATCTCACAAAAGTGACTGAGGACAAACACGACACAAAGCCATCAACTTTCCATGGCTGACGTACCACTGGAACATCTCACAAAAGTGACTGAGAACAAACACGACACAAAGCCATCAACTTTCCATGGCTGACATACCACTGGAACGTCTCATAAAGCAGAGGCGACTAATGACAAAAATGACCCAACCAAGTATGAACTTCCATGACCGACATTTCAATCGATAGCATGCTTATTTCATCATCAGATAAGGCCGATCTGAGTGCATCAGCCATTCTGCTTGATTGACACCACTCTGTACTCAAAAAAAGCGTAAAACACAAATTAAAAACATGTTAAGAGTCAAAAATAAAGCCTGGTTTAAAAAGTTCCCAGACCAGTGACCACATCCAGACCAGTGACCACAAGCTTAACACTTAGTGGCCAGATTACCACAGCATAGATAGCATGTTATACATTGGAAGAAGGGTTCCTTGTTTTCTTTTTCTTTTTTTTTCCTCCAAGCTCCAGATCAGATCTGTTTACCTTTGTTTTTTCTTTCTTCTTTTTTTTTTTTAAGGTGGGGCCTCCATCCTCCTCTTTTTCCCACTTTTTTTTTCTTTTTTTTTCTCTGCCTTTTTCGTTTTCTCCTCTTTCCTTCTGCACTGACTCTCATGCATTGTGCAGATCTGTCAGTTCCATCACTGCTGGTGGATGAATGGAGAGAAAAGGGCCACACATTTTCTCAGGCAACGACAGGCGAAGGGCCCTTGATGACAGGAAAACAGCGCAACACCTGGTGTGGAATTGGCGGGGCTGTAACTAACACCGTGTCTCTGACATTCCCACAGGAAAATCTTTTAATATTTTCTCCCCATCTTTATTTAACATGTTTCTCAAAATATTACATAGGGAGAGATACAGTGTGGAAAAAAAACAAAAAAGAAGTCATGAAAATTAACAGCATACCGCTCATACATGCAACACCAATTTTACATGCTTAGGACATGTAAAAAATAAAAAAAACCTGACTGGCAAAGACAGAGAGAGAGAGAGAGGGGGGGGGGGGGGGCAAGCCGACTGTATAACGACAGTGAAACATACTTTGGTTTTTACAGGTTCTGCAATGTTTCCACTGGGGCTGAGCTGGGCGACATAGTAACAGTTCTAGTGGCTATGATCATATCAATAACAGCATTATGTACAAGGTCAGCATACATTCATAATTCAGTCTGAGTCAGCAAACATCGATTTATATCGATGCCATCTAGAAATAAAATCTTCATATGCAAAGTTTATTTTCGAGCAATATACTCCTCAGTATTATACCTATATTACAGCTTGTTGAGGAATACATGCAGTCAAGGAGATTTTTGTTCTATTTCACACTGATATAGATAGTCTTTAGCCACAAATACAATTTTGTTCTATTTCACACTGATACAGATAGTCTTTAGCAACTAATACAACGAAATAAAATGCGGGAAATCACAACCTACATATCACTGCACCTCAGCGTAGCAGCACTGGTCCTACATCTGTTAAGTCTTGTCCAGGGGACCCTCTTCTGAAACCTTTCTTTTTAGCTGTTTCTAATAGCTGTAAACCCTGCGCACTGTGGTGTCACGGCTTTGCACATGTGGTGCGCCTTTTATGGACTAGTCCGCACGCAGTGGCGCCACCTTGATAACACTGAAATTAGCGCTGCTCAAAGTCTTATCATGTGCCACAAGGCATGCCTATGTCAGATACACACAATATCCAGCAGAATCACACACAATATCCAGCAGAATCACACACAATATACAGCAGAATCACATACAATATACAGCAGAACCACACACAATATACAGCAGAATCACACACAATATACAGCAGAATCTGGTCTAGTGCTCCTCCTAGCTGAGCTGGAGAGAGGACCGTTTGTGTTTGGATGCTAACGAGGGTGCAGGGTTGGTGGGGAGGGAGTCTGGGGGGTGGGAGGTTATGGGCAACTCTTTAATCATGAATCTTAGCAGAGCAGGAGAAAAGACTAAATATTCAATCAACTTCTCTTAGTTGAATTTTGACTTCTGAAATGACGTAAACAAGTAAATTTCATATGATTCATAAAATGATTACACACAAAATACCATCTGCACAAACCAGTTTCTTCCGTATGCAGGGTCAGCCATTTACACAATCTTCACCATGAAGCAGATCTATACATCCGGCCGCACACAAAGCTAAAAAGCACTAGAAGAACAGATAATGTGATAAACAAATGAACACGCACACACTTCATAAAAGCACTACAAAATCAGACAATGTGATAAATGCATGAACACGCACGCACTTGACACTTACATGCTCGCGGAACATGAGAGAGATGATCTCCAACACGTGCATGCACAAGTGTCTCTCCTCCTGTGCACTGGCCACGTACAGCAGCAAGTCTTCCATACCGCTGACATGGATTGCCCTGCGAACATGGAGAAAGATACGAATTATTACTATTATTATTACTATCATCATCATTACCATTATCATCACCATCATCATTGCCACTAACACTGCTGCCACTACAAACCATGCTGTTTGACAATCATCTAACCCCTCTCCTCTCTCTCCCCATCTGTCCATATAGCCACTATTAATACTACTACTTTTATCGTCATATTGTTACTAAATTAATTATTATTATAATCATCATTATCATTCATCTGTCCATATAGCCACTATTAATACTACTACTTTTATCGTCATATTATTATTAAATCAATTATTATCATAATCATCATTATCATTCTAACTCGCATTGTCTTCTTCCCAGCAGCCTCATTTTCATTCAACATACATTTTGTGCCCAATTTGATCAGATAAGTGACTGCTCGTTCTTCGTTTACATAAACCTGAATGTTGTTTATCTAGCCTGAAGAAGACCAAAGAGGTCGAATCGCGCTAAAGTTTTGTCTGTGTCTTGGTGTGCCAATTTCATGTGCTTTGACCAAAGAGCGACAACTCCTGCTAACTCTCATGCGTGAAATCATGTCTGGTTGTGTCTGTTTTTTTCGACAACATGCAGATATTAAGTATGAGCAACAGCAGGGATTACAAGCCCTAAAATGTCCACAACAAAAAAAAAGAGGCGAGAAACATGGATTACACTCTGCAAGTGTGATTGGTGCTAACGAACTTCATGTCTGTATTTTTATTATGACACTGGTTTGTTTTTGCTTTGGTTTTGGGTTGTTTTTTTTTGTTTTGTTATTGTTTTAGATCATCATATCTTAATCAAAGGTGTAAAAAATGTAATGAAATTGTATGGGGTGAATCTGACTGTGTAAAGTTGTGAAGACTGAAGTAGGAGACAGAGCAGAATCACTATACAACAATTAATCATAATCAAACAATGTTACTACACCAGATACAGTGTTTCCATGGATACACTGACAATCTTAAACAAGAGGCTCCATGACTTACAAACAAGAAAGTTTCGATCTTTCATAGACGATAACAAAAAAGGAGTAAAATTTAAATTTTTTTCCGGAAAACAAAGAGAAGAGGTTGAGATGAGAACTATATCTGTGACCAAAACCTCATATAGTTATACATACTTACGTATGAGCACACCTACCATAGAATCTGATCATGGAGGCTGGCATCATCATCCGTTCTCTGAAAACACAGTGATGTATCAATTTCACACACACCGAAATCAATAGGGGCATGTTGCTGCCTGAGCAACTGTTTCACCCACAAGGCAGTCAACTTCTGCCATGTTTTAATTAAGCACAACGATGCCAAAGGCTGTCTGCGGTTCCAGCTTGCTCCACGACAAATGTCGTGCGACCCCAGTGCTCCACCAGATGGCGCAGCTGGGAAGACAGCTTGAACTTCATATGCCCTTATGCCCTTACCTCTGCTCGGGGATGGGGGGAGGGAAGGTGGGGGAAGTGGTTTCCGGCCACAGATGTAAGTCGGGCACATTACCTGCCAAAGCCAGGAGCTTATTGTTGGGGGGTTTACGTCGGCACCCTGCCTGCCACGCTACAGAAGGGAGCATATTTTGTCAGGAAAAGGCTACTCTAATCTCACTGTGGCTCAGTGAAGTAAAATTCCCCATAGGCAATCACTGTGACAGCCTTACTGAGTATGAAGGCAAGGTTAGCTCCCTGCTCTCCCAGTTTGTTTTTGGGGGGGGGGGATATGGATATGGTGATGTTCCATGCTGAGTGGGGATAGGCCATTTGTTTGTACAGTTAAGTTTATCATGAATGGGGAGGTGAGGTCTTGTCCTGAAGAAAGAAAGAATAAAGGAAAAAAAAAAAACAATGAACACAATATGTCTATCTACATATTAATGTACACAACAAATTTCAAATATACACTAACTTATCTGCTGATATCCTTAAAGCAGATAAGACATGGTCTTACTGAAGGGTGTCCGCCACACCACTTTATTTATCAACCCAAGATAAAAAGAATAACAGAAGTCGTAAGCATATCAATACCACCAAAAATATGCAGAGTAAAAAAAAAAAAGCCATCCTAACAGACCTCACCACATGGAAAGGTAGAGTCTGCTCTGGATAATGTCTACAGTATCACTACCTAGTCACCAGATTGAATTTTTAAAAAAAAAAGAAAAAAAAAGAAGGTAGCCTGTTAACAACTGTAACAAAAGAAACAAAGAGTGTTGTCACATCGAAGAACAAAGACGGGTGACCAGGCAATAAAGTCAGACAACATGACAGGAACGAGTGATGAAAACAAAGAAGAAAAGTCGAAGAGAGTGAAAGAAGAGGAAAAGACCAGCACAGAATTTTTTAAACAGTGTAGATACATTTTGTACTGAACAAGCCCCTGGCATCCCCACAGAGACTGTTTGAACCAGTTTGTTTTTTCTTCTTTTTTTTTTCAAAATGACTTGTGAGTTGACTTGAACGCAGTGACAGCCCTGATTTGGCTCTTCGCGGTCAGCTGGGCTATAAGCAACATTCTCTCTCTCTCTCTCGTTCTTTCTGTCTCTCTCTCCCTCCCCACAGAGACTATTCTAAAACAGAAGATCAAACGGGAAAAAAAAAAAAAAAAAAAACCACCACGTTCTACAACCGAACATATCAAACCACAAGAAAAGAGAGAGACAATGTCGCTTATGGCCCAGCTGACCGCAGAGGTCTGGACCAAACCACCACGTTCTACAACCGAACATATCAAACCACAAGAAAAGAGAGAGACAACGTCGCTTATGGCCCAGCTGATCGCAGAGGGCTGTACCAAACAACAACAACCACCTGCTCATCAACCCAACCCCACCCACTCCCAGGCGTCCTCACCTGTTCGGAGGCCAGGTCGGGGGGGATGTGCAGCACGTTGCGCACCAGCACCAGCATTCTCTCCAGCATGAGTTTGTCTTCCTCGTGCCGGTGCTCCCAGTCCTGCAACAACAGCCACAACTCACTCCTCCCCTTCAGGGAACCAGGCCACGCCCACACCCCACCCTCCAGGCCCTACACATGCTCCTGCTGGACTTCTCCACAACCATCACAGCAGAGTAGGTTTTTTCTTTTTAACATGACAACAGAGTAGTTTTTTTCTTTCTTTTTTTTTTTCTTTTTTCTGCTTACGCAGGCCAATATTCCTGCAGCCCACTCCCTGTATAGACAGCAAGGATTAATCCCATATACCCAACAAGGGAGTCCAGTTTTATGTGTATGAACATTTTTTTATCCCGTCATTAAGGCAGCCATACTCCAACTTCGGGAAGGTGCATGCTATGTGTAACTTGTCATCCACACCAATGGCCAAACTGGCCTTCTCTTCTGAAAGTTGGTGGTTGGATTTTACGTGTGTGCAAGATGTTAAGCGTGCGTTCACACACAGAACCTCGGTTTATAGTCTCATTTCAAGAACTGTACGGGAATTGAGTCAGAACCAATGTTAACTCCGAGGGAAAAAAAAACCTCTACTGAAACAGCCTGGCGGAGATTCAAACCCGCAACCGCAGGATCACCAAGATTATGAGTCCCGCGCTCTAACCACCGAGCTATTCCGGCCCCCTGCAGAGAAGTGAAGGATGTTTGTTGTCACAGGAGAGTGGTCAATGGGGAATTGGCCCCAGTGAGCGATACTGAACTGATTTTGCAGGAGCTGTAGTGAGTGCATGTTTTTCTGACAACATTATCCCCCATTGTCAATCTCACTGACATACTCTGGTAAAAATTTTGGCTCCTTCACTTTTTTCCTTTTTTTTCCTTGAGGGCCTGTGGCAACACTGCTTCCATTACATCTAATAATTTTGATTAAGCAGCACACTGACTAACGGAAACTGAAAGTCATCACTCCATGACGAAAAAAAGTCAATTCATTCTGAGACAATTTTTGAGCTACCTCCATTGGTTGAATTACCACTCAAGGATTTTGCACCACATATGTTTCACATTCATTGGCAACCTTTTTACAATATACATGCAGTATAAGCCAAAACAACTAAGGTTAACACAATAAGAGGTTCAGCAGAGTTGAAATTCAGATGGAATTCCAAAAATAATGACCCCAAAAAAGAGGAAGAAATGTGTGTCTAAATGAGGTATGTATTTCTCCATTTTTGACACCAATATTATTTCTCACAAGCTTTCAGTCATAAACGCCAGAGGCTGGCAGCAAAACCAAAGCAACACTGCACATAAACATGTCCCAAGGATCCTCTGAACAGACTTGAACTGATCCACAATATGGCTCTGGCAGATCTTCACTAAGGAACTTCTTCAAAACAGACCAATTCCCATCTCTCTGACTCGACAATCTTCGAAAAGGAACACCTAACTATAGCAGCAGACGACACAGTCCCATCTAAAAAATCTGCTGTAACAAGAGCCGTATTAAAATGATGCAGATCTCCATTATTTTGGGGGTTTTTTTCTTCTTTTTTTGTGTGATCTCCATTGTTAACAACTTTAACTTCTCACAAGATTTAAACAGAGGACCAGAGGTTAGGCAC
The DNA here is from genome assembly GCA_018398815.1 of Conus ventricosus. Taxonomy (NCBI): domain Eukaryota; kingdom Metazoa; phylum Mollusca; class Gastropoda; order Neogastropoda; family Conidae; genus Conus; species Conus ventricosus. The sequence continues at coordinate 58,953,788 of CM031620.1, read as the reverse complement.
AAAACAATAGAAATACTAACACAAAAACTCTGTCCTAAGGACTTTCTCAATGGAACTGAACTAATGCACAATAAGGATCTGGCAAAACTAAAGGACTTCTCAAAACCTAATAAAATTATGATTCTGCCGAACAAAAGAGACAAATTACCAGACAAAACAGGACACATTTCGACCTCTTAGCTCTTCTTTCAGGCAAACTTAAAAAGAAGATTTACTGTTCCGCCACATGAAAGAGACCAACTAATTACAAACTCTTTGTCTCTTTCATTCGGCGGAACAGTAAACCCTTTCAAGTTTGTTTCCTTTTCTGTCTGCAGTTGCCTCACTTTGAAACCTTCCTGAGGCAAAACAAACTCAAGACAATGAAAATGAAAACCAACCAATCACCTATCTCCTCAACTTGGGTTGCAAAATGGAGGTGGAATGAAAACGAGGCTGCTGTGAAGGTGACAATGCGCATTAAAGTAAGAATGATAATGATAATCACAATAGCAATAATAATAGTGATGAAAATGATAAGGGGAAGGCTGTGGCAGGACGCCTGATACTGCTAGTAGTATATATAAATCATAACACACTCTCACAAGCAATGGCAGGCCACCAAGTGCACTTCACAGGGCAAAATACAATGTTTACATGACTGCTTTATCATCTCGCTACTCAGCCACCACAATGCATCTCTTAGATAATTCAACTCCAATCAATAAAATGAATAAAGGTTGTTAAGCTAGGAACTGATCAGTATCATGGCTAAAGGCAACTCAAAACACTTAACAATTTAATGTAATCTAGTCCAACTCAACTTCTATCCAAGACTGCCACAGAGCTTAGTCTAGGATTTTTCAAAAAGGGGGGCCAGTCCCCCCCTCATATCAGAAAAAGGCCCCCCCCAAGGGCCACTTCTTCAGCCAATCGACTTGAAACTGGTGTTCCTTGCACTGGCACTCTTTTCGGGCTGCTTCTCCGAGCTTTTGGATGTAGTCGCGGTTTCTTCATGATCTTCTCCACCCTCGCATGGCACAGAATCTTTTTTTCCACTTTTCTTCCACGAAAGTCGAAGTCAAATAGGGTGGGTGCACGCTTCATTTTGGAAAATATCCAATATGGCGTCTTAAACTCTCGCAACTTCTCGTCGGTGATCGAGAAGGAGGAGATGAACGCCGCCGATTGGTTGATTTACACTAACAGTCAATGAAATATCAAGAAATCGTTGGTTCCTGCTTAGTTCTAGTTTCAGTTTTTCAAGCAGACGACAAACGAGCGCCCGCAACGATCAGTGAACAGGGCGGGCAGTCCTGCAACTGTGCGGGAGTCTGCCCGCGTGAAGACTCGATAATTGCGGGAAGGAACAGATTTTCGGGGGATTGTACAAATCCCGCGCTCTAGAGTAAGCTCTGCTGCCATAACAGAACCAAACACAAAAAGATGGAAATTAACTTATAATGGCAGTTAGCTTCAAAGTGAGGTGACTGCACGCTGAACTCGAAACAAATTTTAAGAGGAATTTAAACACAGGGTTCCCACAGATATCAGAAAAAAAGTTCAAGGGGTTTTCAAGGGAATTTCCAGGGGTTAGCAGCTTCATTCAAGGGGTAGTAATTAACAACTTTCTTGCAAAGTTATGTTTATTAAACTCTATGAGCAGCCTGTTACTATCAATCATTAACTTAACATCATTTTCTTACCTCGTATTCATGCTAGCACAACTGGTCAGGTCCAGTAGATGGAAGAAGAAGGCAGGTACAGTTGTCATTGTTTTCTCTGAATTACACTGTGACTTTACAGTTTAACACAACCAGCACAGAGCTGACCACCGCTTTCGTTTCACTGCAGGCAAACTTGTCAGCAACAGAACACAATGGAAACATTTTTTTGAATATCTCCCCAACACCAGTGAAACTGTGATAAGAGTAATCCTTCTCCATGGCAAACAAAGTCCAATACACCTCAGCAGTTAGGACATCGTTCTTGGTGCACGATTCGTCGATCGTTTTCTGTTTAGAAAAGCTGCTTGAAGATCCTGCAGCTGCTGATGTGGAAGGTGCATCTTGAGACCCCCTGTCACTGCAGTAAAACTTAAAGTTGAAGGCAGTTGATTGCCAGTCTCCTGCCTTGCACCCGGTGGTTCAGATCTTGGTGAGGAGTTTCGGTTTCCAAGAGTGAATCCATGCATGGTCAGCTGTGTGGCACCACCGGCATTTCTCTTATTCTCATGTTCATGTTCCACCAACCGTTTGTGTTTCACTCCATCAGCATGACTCTTCACAGCACTGATGCCCATACCCGAGATACTAAAACTCTTCTTGCACAATGTGCACCTTGCTGAGTGTTCGTTTTCTCCACGAGCTAACCAACCTTTGAAAGCATCTTTTTCTGCCCACATATCATTGAAAACGCAGTCTCCTTTCCCCATCTTGCAGGCTCAGTAGCACTATTTGGCGCAAAACATCGACCGTCGACACAACCCCGATGGTAACCAAAGGGAAAGAACTCTGTTGGCTTCTACACTTACGTCTATAGTAAGTCAAACACTAGTCACTGACGAGTTACTTCCCCTTTTGCTTCAGCTAGGCTGTTGTCGGTTGCTACGGGATCGGCGATCACGAAGCCACATGGAGTGACCCGAGATTGTGATTTATTTCGTATAAAAAACATTTTCTTGAGTGACAGTCACTTCCTTGCTTTGAGAGGACAGATTGTGACCGATTTTGAAATTTCAAGGACTTTTAGGGGGGTTAGGCCTTCAGCTTATTTTTAAGTACTTTTTCCCGGCCTTGAAATGGTCATGTCAAATCTCAAGCACTTTTCAAGAAAATAAGGGGGCGTACGAACCCTGTAAACAAACTCCGCCAGCTGAAATGAACAAACAAATTACAAGACAAAACATGATGCATTTCAACCTCTTGGGTCTTCTTCATGCAAGATAAACAACATTCAGGACAATGAAAACGAAGAACGAACAATCACCTACCCCCTCAAATCCGGCGCAAGATGACCCATATCGTGCTGAATTTTAGAAGATAAGTGGCCTATCTTGCGCTATGTGAAGATAACTGATTGCTCGTTCTTCGTTTTCATTGTCCTGAATGTTGTTTCTCTTGCCGGAAGAAGACCTAAGAGGTCGAAACACATCATGTTTTGTCTTATTTGTTTGTCCCTGTTAACTGGCGGGATTTACTTCAAAGTCCTTTAAAAATTTCATTTTAACTACTGCTGACTATTGTACTCACCAGCTGCAGTAGTCCTGTCATCTTCTTGCTCAGCACAGTGAACAGCTCTTCAATCCACAAAAGCCTACACACACACACACATTGGGCATACTCTTGACATAAGCAGAATTTTAGTCAAAACATGGCTACTTTACCCTTGTGCCCAAGGCACATTGTTAGATTAATTCATAAATTAAGGCTGAATACTTGGAACACTAAATATTCTCATGGTATTACTTGTGTCCGCAGAGAAAACATTTCTGTGCATCATCTTTTGTTTGAATGCTCAGTGTTGACCTCGCTCTATCAGGAGAAAGGTATTGAGATGAATACCTTTGATAATGTCAATACTGTCTTATATGGTTCATGTGTTGCTGAAATGCCATGGTCATTTCGCAGTCACAGGTTGCAAAATTTTTGTAAAGATCACAACTTTGTGTACCACTAGGGTATTTCACTTATGTAAATATGCACATATCAGATGTTGCTTTGCAAGTACTAGATAAGTTGAGTGTGAAGGGTTTTTTTTGTTTTGTTTTGTTTTTTTAACAAGTGTCTAATATCATCTGGCGATGAAAAGACGTTAAATAAACCACTGAACTGAACTGAACGGGGCATACTCTTGACATTCAACCAAGTACAAATAACAGCCTTGCTCATCCCCCACCCCCCACCAATTTACTTAAACTTCAGAACAAGATTTTGCATCATCTGGTAACTGGTCTTCTTAAGCTTCCCGGTGAAGACAAATCAGTGTTGGCATATGTTCTGTAGTGAATTATTTCATGAATGAATGAATGTGTGTGTGTGTGTGTGTGTGTGTGTGTGTGTGTGTGTGTGTGTGTGTGTGTGTGTGTGTGTGTGTGCAATGTGCATCGAGGTGTGGTGTGGTACTTTGGTGAGTTGTGTTGTGTTGTATTGTGTTCTAGTTTGCACTGTTGTGGTGTTGTGTTCTGTTGTGCTGTTTTGTGCTGCTACTGTGCTCTGTGTGTGAGAGTTTGTGCCTACGTTCATGTGTGTGTGTGTTGTGTGTGTGTGTGTGTGTGTGTGTGTGTGAGTGTGAGTGTGTGTGTGTGTGTGTGTGTGTGCATGCGTACGTGCGTATGCATGTGCATGTGTATGCGTGCATGTGTGTGTACATGCGTGTTTGAGTACGCACATACAAACACGCGCACACACATAAATAACATAAGAAACAACAGAACGTGAAGTGAAACTGTACACCGTGGTGTGCATTCCACAGTACAGGGTGTGCAGTACATATCTGAACGTCTCATCGCTCCTTTTGCCCTGACCTCTTTTCTTTACCACGATCACATAATCCATCCTGCAGTAGGTAGGTTTTATACATGCATATCCCATAAAGTCTTTCAATAATTGTACTATATATACATTTTCCACTATACATATGTTGCCATAAAGACAAAGGTGCGCCACATGTTTACGCATATGTAACAATGAATACACACCATCACATGCATACACATAACTAGAGGTTTGTAGGAATCTGGGATATGATCTTCTTCTTCTTCTTCTTCCTAAAATACTGGTTCACTCAAAAACGAGTAGGTCACCAGCGCGCAGAGATACTTATTTTCAATAAGAAAATGTTAAACAACAGAAGTAAAATTTTAAAAAACAAAGGAAGCACTCTGACTCAAAGTAATTTTGGATTTTGGATGGATTGATTTAATTTAGAGTCTGTTCACAACGATGATGATATTAGACTCGAAGTAAATATTCTTTTACTATACCCATTTCTCCCCTCCCCCCTCCCCCCATTCTCTCATTTTATCTCAGCTCCCCTGACCTCTTTGTACTGTTGCAGGTGGGACTCGATCTCCAGACAGTACTGCCGCAGCACCTTCTCATCTGGCAGCTTGTTATTGAAGCACACCAGCACCGGCTGGGTCAAATTCACCAACAACCTGTCGAAGACATAATAACTCTTTGTCAACAGTGGGGTCAGGCACAACAGAGGGTGCTCTCCATGAAGAACCAGAGAAAAGCACAGACAGACACACAGACAGACACAGACACAGCGTTTCTTCGTTCCCATTGTAAAGTACTCCCCTGTTCTATAAGAACTGGGAGTACGAAAAAAGGAACAGAAGATTCCAACACTGCTTTGAAGAAAGAAAGAGTGATGCTGGCTTTGATGTTAGGAAAAAAAGAACAGAAAGTTGTAATACTGGCTTTGAAGAAAAGAAAGAGGTGATGCTGGCTTTGATGTTAGGAAAAAAGGAACAGAAAGTCCAACACTGGCTTTTGAAGAAAAGAAAGAGGTGATGCTGGCTTTGATGTTAGGAAAAAAAGGAACAGAAAGTTCCAACACTGGCTTTGAAGAAAAGAAAGAGGTGATGCTGGCTTTGATGTTAGGAAAAAAAGAACGAAAGTTGTAATACTGGCTTTGAAAGTTATACCACTGCTCTGGCTCTGAACTTATGAAAAAGAAGAGAAAATTATAATGGCTTGGATCCGAATGGGAAAAAAGTTATACTACTGGCTTTGAAATGAAGAAAAGAAAAAGAAAGCTATAATACTGGCTTTGATATGAAAAAAAAATATATGCATATACACCTGGCTTTGAACTAAAGAAACAAAGTGACACTTTTGGCTCTGAACTGAAAAAAAGGAAAAGAAAATTACAACACTAGCTTTGATCTGGTGGAAAGGAACAAAAACTTATACGAATGGCTTTGAGCTGAAGAAAAGGAATAGAAATCTATATTTCTAGCTTTGAACTGGAGACAAAGGAATAGAAATCTATATTACTAGCTTTGAACTGGATAAAAGAAATAGAAATATCTATATTACCAGCTTTGAACTAGAGAAAATGAATAGCAGTCTATATTACTAGCTCTGAACTAGAGAAAGGAATAGAAATCTATATTACTAGCTTTGAACTGGAGAAAAAGGAATAGAAATCTATATTACTAGCTTTGAACTGGAGAAAAGGAATAGAAATCTATATCACTAGCTTTGAACTGGAGAAAAAGGAATAGAAATCTATATCGCTAGCTTTGAACTGGAGAAAAGGAATAGAAATCTATATCGCTAGCTTTGAACTGAAGAAAAGGAATAGAAATCTATATGCTAGCTTTCAACTGGAGAAAAGGAATAGAAATCTATATTGCTAGCTTTCAACTGGAGAAAAGGAGCAGAAGATTGTAATACTGGCTTTCGGGAAAAAAGAACAGAATAGTATACCAGCTTTGAAAGAAAAAAATGAAAGCTATAACACTGGCTTTGTTGGCTTGGCTACATTTGAATGGGGTGAGAGTGGATGGTTTGTTTTGTTTAGTGTTTCGCTTTGTTTTGAAGGCACAACCTACCTGATAACTGTGTCAAAAAGAGGTTTGTCAGAATGGTGTTGCTTCACCAAATGCAGCAAATCATTCTGTAAAATTTGGGCATGTCCTAACTGACGTCGGACATCACACGTATCATCCTCACGACGAAGGAAGCGAATCAGTTCCTTCACAGTTTCTGCAAAGGGAAAAAAAAAAACGATAAAAAAAAAAAATCTTTTTTTATCACCAGAACAAGAACAAACTAAGGTAATGACAGTTGTAATGACAGAACTTTTTGAAGAAGTTAACTATCAAATGTATGGATCTCTGCTGTATTGACAACAACAAATAGACTAGATCAGCGAGAAACAAAAAACCCACTTTTAATTGACAGTGAGTAACGGCACACAATGAATATTGCTATTAAAAAGTCTAATATTTTACTCTACATTACTATAGTAACAATATCATTTTATCAAACTTAGAGCACCAGCACTGAAAAATGAGATCATGAATTTCACAAAAACAATAACTGTGTCAAGTTTGCCTGTGTTCCTCCTTTTCTTCCCCCTTCCCACATTTGAACTAAAACTTCCCACATTTGAACTTAAACTTCCCACATTTGAACTTAAACTTCCCATATTTGAACTTAAACTTCCACATTTCACTTAAACTTCCCACATTTCAACTTAAACTTCCACATTTCAACTTAAACATTTATACCGTTAACAATTACTGTCAATACATTCCATGCACACAGCATTCAATGTATCTAATCAAGTTTTAAATATATTTTCTATGCTTGCAAGATTTCTATGAATTTGACTCTGCATGAGATAACACATGGGACACATACTTTTAATCTTCTCAGGACAGTGACACCCACCTAAACAGTCAGCAGTCATACACACATAATCTTCTCAGGACACTCACCTAAACAATCAGCAGTCACACACATTTAATCTTCTCAGGACACCCACCTAAACAGTCAGTAGTCACACACACTTAATCTTCTCAGGACACCCACCTAAACAGTCATCAGTCATACACACTTAATTCTCAGGACACCCACCTAAACAGTCAGTAGTCATACACACTTAATCTTCTCAGGACACCCACCTAAACAGTCCGGTTCCTTGATGTAACGACTGCCTTCATGATATCCAAGGGCACTGCATGTCGCCTGAAGGTCAGTGTCCATCATGAAGGTCACCGAAGTCCAACCAGTGGCTGTTAGGGCTACCAATCACTGCCTCAACCTAAAACAGGTCAACGACCAAAAAACATTTCATCAAGAAGAGGTTCAACAGGATGCGCATAAAATGCACCCTCTGCACGTTCATACACAGGAACATCAGAACCTGGAAAGTGAAAGGAGAAGAAAGAGGTGGGATCATGAGCCTGAAAGGCATTGAAATTTCATTTCCCTTCTTCCTTGACTTAAGGCTGTCAGGCCAGTTGACACAGGCTAGAACACCAAGGCTACATCAAAATGTTGTTATGCTCTGCATAGTTATGCAGGGATTGTCTTCAGTTGTGACAAGCTCATAGCATAATATTATCAGTCTCCAAAATCCCCCGAAGTCGGAGTGTTGCTGCCCATGTGGTGGGGTAATCAAAAACGGTCCACACACGTAATGTTCTCATCCCCAGCTGATGCATTTGTACCATACTATCAAGTACTTCGGCTGTTCCGGTGATCCCTGGAGTCTTTTAGCCAGGGTACGACAACAACATTTCCCTTGTTCTGACTTTAGTCCTTAATCATATACTTGCCTGCCAACATCAGCAGATCCTGAGCAAGTCAAGGAGGAAAAACTTAACACACATGGAAAGTTCTCTCCAGCTGACATGAGCAATGGCTCTGGATAATCTACTACCTGTGGTTTAAAAAAAATTTTAAAAGACAAGCTCACGTGGAAAAAAAAAAAAACACAGGAAGGAAAAAAAGCTACTGAAGGCGTTTCATCGATTCACTTACCTCCGCCTGTTTGCCGTTTCAAATGGTCACCTTTCAATGACTGATCAATGCAAAACTTGTTCACACCAAAGCACAATATAATGCTTTTTTTTTTTCATCCATGGAAGAAATGTAACACAACAGTAGATGTTCATTCATAGTACAGTTTAGACATCCTCTCATGAAAACTCATCATCTTTGCAAACAAACAAAAAATGTGCCCCCCTAATTCATCTGTCCAACCAACACTGTCTTGTCATTAATTCTTTTCATTAATAATTTGAGTTTTATCAAGAGGTAGAATGCTTCCATGCTTCTGTCCACCAAATGGGGCTTTCACAGGAAAGAGCAAAAAAAGAAATAGATTTATCATTCGAACCAAATTTTTCCTTCTCAGAAAAAGAAAAAAAAATCACCACTACAACTAAACAGAGCAGTTAAATGATGAAAATGTTTACAGACTGAAGTGGAAGGGATTCCATGGCTTAACCCCATGCTGACTGTAATATTGTTGTTGTGGTTCTTTCACTCGTTACATCCAGAGAGAACAAAGCCCGGACTTTCAGACAACGCTGTTCACTAAATGCTACGTTAAGATTACAGAGACTGGGAGAGAACATCAGTCTGTCTTCGCTCAGAGAGAGTCAAAGTGAAGTGTGGAAATGGTAGCATGCCAGCATGGCTGGAAGAGACCAAAAGAGGGCTTTCCACCAGCTGGGTGGGACTGTTTGTTAACGTTGGCAAGAGGTGCCAGAGCTATGCTTAGGTCTGTGGCAAGGGTACTGTTGGTCACACTCCTGTATTGACTAAGAGACAAACTAACAATCATATATATTGCATATGTACATCACTACAGTGACTTGAGGAAGTTGTTTGAAACACACCAACATGCATACCAACAACTGCGCAACACAGTGCTGTTTTTCTTCCTAATATTCAGTGACAGCATGGGTAGAAACAATGGGTAAAATCAGCAACAAGGTCACTGGTTTATATTCACGGAGACACTGGATCAGAGCAGGCACCATTTACGACCATCAAGTGACTTTGCAGCACTGTAATGTCTCCTCTGATGTGTTGCCTCCCAACAACCTGATTAGGGTGATGGAGGGATGAACAACTTATTTACATAACTGGACTATTTTCTGATTCTCATATCAAAATTTTGGTCGGAAAAAAAAAGTAACCTTGGGGCCATTTAAGATCCAAATCCAGGTTTGGGCTGGTTTGGGCAGGTCCCTCAAATGTTTCCAATTGGTACATGCAATGGGAAGTACCCAAAAGAAAGAAAGAAATCAGTGTAAGTTGACTCTCCAGTGACTGTAACTAGATTGTGGCTGCTTACCTACATTTCTATTTTTGGTTCATGTAAGTTACTATCTTCATTCAGAAGGCTGAAATATTGAATTCACAATGCTGTAGAATTAACTAAGTAAGTTAAACTTCACACAAAGGGATTGTTAAATCACTTCACAGCCAATTCAAAGCAGTTCCAAATTCAGTAGGTCCAATACTATAATTCAGTCAAGCTCCAGCAACCAGGTTATGCTCTCTCCTTGTGAAACATTCACACTTAAAATTAGGAATCAGTTTTTAGTGTGTCCCAACTCCTCTAAAAAGAACTTGGATCAGGGGCTTTATTTTAAGTAAGAAAATATGGTTCGTTGTTACTTCACGATCTTGGTTCGTATCCTCTTGAGTTCATTTAATGAAGAATGGCCATAGAAGTTTCAGATCTGTCTCCACCCCCCCCCCCCCCCCCCCCCTCCCCCTGTCAGACGGTGATTGCCTAGAAAGCTAAGTGTAGTCACCTTCCTAATCTGAGGTAGACCCAGTTCTATAATACTACTTGACAGGATTGGACTTTGCCTAACCCCTTCATGGGGACAAGTATTGCGCCTGGTAACAATACCCACTACCTCAGTTCCCCCTACTCATTACCCCACTCCCTAACCCCATTCTCTCTCTCTCTTTCTCTTCTTCTGCTTCTTCTTCTTTTTATTTTATTCTTTCTTAGCTGTCCACCTTCAACCAGTTGAAGATTCTGACACTAAAAAAGGGTTTCCGGTAATCACAGAATAATACATATATGAAGATGCTGCCTGGATCAACAGCTTAAAGTGGTGGGGACGGAAAAAAGGCTTGGGGGCCACCCACTAATATGTTCAGGCCTCTAGGAGGGCAAGGTAGACCCTTCTCCTTAGTGGGTGGGGAGGGCAACAGATGCGGGAGAGGGGTGAGGGGGAACAGGCGCGGGGGGTGGGTGGGGATGGGGGAAGGGAAGGGGAAAGAGGGATGGGGGTTATAACTTATATCCAGGATTTGAAGCCCTCCAGCAAGGCTGATGTTACTGCCTCAGCTGGAAGGTCGTTCCATTCTCTCCCAGTGCATGGGAAGAAGCCATTCTTCCTGTAGTTCCTGTAGTAGGACTCAATCAATGGCGTACTGCAGCACTTGGGAGTTACAAGTGTCATAGTGATGGGTATGGTGAGGAGGAACATGTATGGAGTTGATCATGATGTCTCCATGATGACATTTGAAGAACGTTGACAGCCGGATTCTCTCCTTTTCTCTCTTCGAATCGAACCCATAGCTGGCTACTTCAAATTATAGCAGAAGCTTTCAATCTATGAAGCTGCTTGCCCAACATCAAGAAGAATGTCAGCATAACCCAAAAATGATCACAATATTAGTAACTATAGTATTGCCACTAGGAAGAGTGATAATCAGTCAATCATAGCATATTATGACTAAGATGGTCAGTAAGAACAAGAAACGGGAACCCACTGGAACCCCATCCAATGCTATCATTGTGAGATATCCCCACTTATAGATTTCATTGTCTATATAGTATATAAATTGCATTATAATATGCCTGAACGTGCCATCAAAATGATACCCAAATCCCTTTGTCATGTTCAGTGACTATGGTAAATTTTTCATCCTTTAATGATTTATGTTTACATTTCATAGTGATATTATATAAAAAGAATACTAAAATAAAACAAGTTGAACATCTTTTCCCATAGGAATTATTTTTAATTTCAAAATATCTGTTGATGTTATTTTGTTGAGGCGCGGTGTGTTTTAGTAAGAATTTTTACCTACAAAATCATTTAGCTTATCGAAATGATGAGCGACATTCTCCAGCTTACCCCTAAACAAATTTCTACAAAACCAGGGAATGTTGGAACATTTCAGGGACAGTTCAGTGATTTGCTCTTCAAACAGACAAGTACAAAAAATTTGAAAATAAAAATTGCTTCTGTGGGAAAAGATGTTCAGCTTGTTTAAGTGTTCATTTTATTCAAATCAATACCTGTTGACGTCGTTTTGTTGAGGCAAGTTTTAGTGAGAATTTTTACCCGTGAAATCATATTATTAATTATAAAATACACATTCTTTCCAATATTCACTACTTTATATTTATAAGCATAAGAATATGAATCCCATGTATTCAACCATTCTGTCATCAAGTGGCAAGGCATAAATAACTTTTTACATTAATTTTCATTATGCTTTTTTCAGTTTGTGTCATTGCCAGAGTTACATACTTTAGTCATCTGCTATCATCATTCGCATGTACTCAATCTGCGTCCCCTCATTATTTTTCAATTTCATTTCGGTCTGGTTGCATGCCTGTCTTATAAATAACATTATATTCAAACCACACTAAAGAAAAGGTCTTTCAATTTAGGTTTTTTTAAAACTTCTGCACATCTGGAGTAGGAATTACCTGTTTTTACTCTCTGTGAACTACTGGGTCTGTGTCACCTGACAATAACATCTTTTTTTTTCTTTCACTTCAGCCAGACTGATTCACTTGCAACAGAAAAACATTCTGGCCACCAGATGAAGACTCGTCCAAATGTGTTCCAACAAGCTGAAAAAATAAGACTTAAATCACATTGCAAAACACTCCCTGTACACAACCCCCAAGAGAACTGACTTTGAGTTTATGGCAATAAACTGCAGCTTTACCAGCAAAGTCAAATATAGTACCATCATTCCCTACAACCCCCCCCCCCCCCCCCCCCCCCCCCCCCCTTCTCCCTCATTTCCCACCATAACCATCACCACCATTTCTTCAAGTTCAGTTTTTAATGAATGAGCATTTCTGTCCGCCTTGACGCTCTTTGACTAAAAAGTGAAAAGGAGGGGGAGGTGGAGGGGGAGGGGGGAGGCCGCTGTGTGTGTGTGTGTGTGTGTGTGTGTGTGTCAGACTTATTTCTTACCCTGTGAGCAGTGGGTGAGTGACCGAGTGAAACCAGCCACAACCCGAGCCGTCACAGCCACACCACAAGAGATCGGTACACAGTCTTCTTTGTATGCTAATGATCAGTGCTGACTGCTATAACGTACCAACACCAGAACCTGACAACCACACATACATGAAAAACTTTCATCAAAACTTAGAAGTTCCTGACTTATCACCTCTTGTCTTTTGGCGGCAGACGTCAGACGACGGGAGTTATTTTTCGTTGCAGCATCTTTTCACCAGTATTCTGAACAAATGTAGTAGAACAGAAATAACACTCAATTTGTACATACACACTCGCGCGCGTCAAATCTTAGTGATGGGGATTATATATAGTTTTCAATTTTCAATGGCCGAGGGCAAGCAAGAATGTGTATTATCAGACACAAGTCCCGTCTCAGATTGTAACACACTCACAATGTCCACCTGCCAGTGTGTCGCCCTGATTGGCCTTTGCGGTCGGCTGGCTATAAGCAACATTATACTATCTTGCCATGTGTCTGCTCTATTTCTTTAACTCCCCATGTCCAGGGCTACATCCATATGGTCTCTCCGATGAAGGATGCGATTATCTCACGCCAAGCAGGGCTTCCTATTCCTCTCTCGCTTTTGAAGTAGGTTCATGGAGTCAGCAGTATTGATCTCTGAATGCTTGAATGGTCTTCAAATCTTCAAATCAATCGTCACGTCGCCTCCATAGACTTTAAGTGACTTGGGTGTGCGCATTTGTTTTTTTTAAAAATCCTACTTTCTTGTTTAAAAGACAGCATTCATACCACACCCCTCCCCCTCTAATTTACCTACCAGTTAGCCTACAACAAAAAAAAAAAAAACCAGCAAAGTGTGGAGCTGCAGGAAGGCTACCCACGTTCACCTTTTCAAGAGGGGTTACCCCGCTCCCTATCCTGCCCCAGAACAAGCATTAGGCAAGTCCAGTCCCGCCAACCATTCACACACACTTCCACACGACAACACATACAGTGGCTGTATTTTGAAAGTAAAGTTTGCTGAGTTCCCTCCTGAAATGTGCCAGAGAGGGGGCCTGGGCTGCACCTGCCGGTAGAGAATTCCAAACTGGGATGGTGCAGTGAAAGAAGCTATACTTCAGAACGTCGGTTTTTGATCTAAGGTGACGGAATTTCCTGGAGTGGTTGGCTCTTGTTCTGGCGGATGCTGGTGTGAGGTACTCCTCTGGGGGAATGTCCACAAGGTTGTTCACAGACTTGTAGAACATTGTTAGTTGGGCTTTCGTCCTCCTGGACTCCAGGGATTCCCATTTGAGGTCAGTGAGCATGTGTAATCATAGCGGCTGGTGACGTATCTGGCTGCTCTCCTCTGTACTGCTTCTATCTGTTTAGTTTTGTCTGCGGTGTACGGGTTCCAGACTGTACTGCAGTATTCGAGGTGGGGGCGAACTAGAGGCTTGTAGGCATTGGTCTTGGTTGCCTGGTTCGCTACCCTCAGGTCCCACCTCAGGAATCCTATCATGCTGCTGGCCTTTTTGGTGGAGCGGTTGATGTGGTTGGTCCAGCTTAGATCTTTCGAGGTATTAACTCCCAGGTATTTTGATTCAGTTGTTCATTCCAGGTTGTGACCTTTCAGTTTGTACCTGAATATGATGGGGTCCCTGGATCTGGTGTAGGATAGGGTATTGCATTTCTGCAGGTGGAGTTCCATACCCCAACTCTGTTCCCACTTGGACAGTGACGGTGTGTTTTAAGTCCTCCTGCAGTAAACGGCAGTCGTTCTGGTTCCTGACTTCTCTGTAAACAATGAAGTCGTCAGCGAACAGCCTAGTTCTTGAGTGGAGTTGGTCAGGGAGGTCGTTAATGAAGACCAGGAAGAGAAGAGGGCCCCAAACTGTGCCTTGTGGTACACCACTGACAACTGGGGCCTGCTAGGACTTAGTGCCATCGACTACTATCTGCTGAGTACAATGGGGCAAGAAGGCTCTTATCCATGCCAGGGTCGATCCTCGGATACCATAGTGGTTCAGTTTCTTAAGGAGACGCTCATGGGGCACTTTGTCAAATGCTTTCGAAAAGTCTAAGATGGTCATGTCAGTTTGGATCCCTTTGTCCAGACTAGAGGCGATCTCGTGTGACAGCGTGAGGAGCTGTGTCTCACAGCTTCTTCCGGCTCTGAAGCCGTGCTGGCAGTCCGTGAGTATGTTATGTTCTGTGAGGTGTTGCATGATGTTACTTGCTATAATGTGTTTCTGTAATTTGCAGCATGGGCTGGTCAGTGAGACTGGTCTGTAATTTGCAGCATAGGCTGGTCAGTGAGACTGGTCTGTAATTTGCTGGGTTGTTCCTGTCCCCGTTTTTGAAGACTGCTGTTACTTTAGCCATCTTCCAGTCCTCAGGAATACATCCCTCAGTTAGGGTGTTGGAAAAAAAATCAATGTTAATATGGCCGCTAGTTCGTCGGCACACTTTTTCAGGACTCTTGCTGGAATTTCGTCCGTACCTGCTGCCTTGTGTGAGTTGGTCTTCTGGAGTAACTGCCTCACTCCTTCCTCAGACACAGTGATGTTGTTCATGGCTGGGGAGGGAACCCCTGTTGGAGATGGGATATCTCGAAGGTCTTCTTTGGTAAAGACAGATTTATACTGGTTGTTCAGGATGTTGGCTTTGTTTCTTGCCGCAGAGAAAAGTCTCCCCAGGTGTCTCAGAGGGGCAATACCAGTGCTATCTTTCCTTAGTGTCTTCACATAGCTCCAGAATTTTTTCTGGTTGCTGCCATGGTTTTCAGAGTCGCCTTCTTCTGGGGGGTCGATCAGGTTGTTTATATATTGCCAGTAGTTCCTACGCTCTTCCTTCTGTACCCTGGCCTTGGCTCTGGTGTACCTCTCCTTAACTGCTCGGTTGGAAGAAGACTTGCATTTGTTAAAGAGTCGGAGTAGTTTCTTCCGTCTGTTCTTGACGTGGGGTGTTATCCAGGGCCTGCCATTCATGTTGCTCCTTACGAGCTCGTATCTGTTTTGTGGGAATATGGTCATTGATGAGGGTGGTCAAGAGGGTCCGGAACTTCACCCATAGGTCGTTCACCCCCATACAGCTGGCTGCATCTTTGAATTCTTGATAGGATTCCTTCAGTTTGTCTCTAATGGAGGTGAAATCTGCTCTTCTAAAAATGAGGACCTTCCTTGGCGGCTTCGTACAGAAGATTGGATGAAGGGACGACTCTACAAAGATAGCTTCATGGTCTGAAATCCCAGAAATGACTTTGATCTTGTTGATCAGTGATTTGTTGTTTGTGACGAAGATATCGACCGAATACTTAGCGATCCTTGTTGGTTCTAGGACCACTTGTTCTAGGTGGGCATCACTGGCTATGGTTAGCAACTCAGAAGACTGGGTCGGCTGCGATGCATAGGGTTTTACTGAGTCTGACTTCCAGACAATGTCTGGGAGGTTAAATCGCCTCCTACCCACACATGGGAGCCGCCTGGAATCTTCCGGAGGATTGTTTCCAGGTCTTTTAGACAGCAGGACGTTGGTATGCTTGGGCCAGGTAAAAGGCACAGATGTAAATGTGACCGGACAGAAGTTTACTTCTGCAAATGTGTAATATTCATGCTCTTGAAGAGCATGTTTTGTTTTATTGTGGCTATTTTTATTCTTTTGTGTGTAGTTGAGCTGATAAGGGTAGTGTAAGTACATAGGGATTTCAGTGATTTCTGATCTTTTGTCAAAAGAGTTATCCGACTTGGTGCCAAGTTTAGCGTTGTTCCAGAATTATCTTTAGAATTCCAATGGATGAGTAGGAATACAATGGTTGGTTTGTGGATATAATCAGTCTACTTGGCATAATCTCTGTTTAGGAAGGTGCACAAACTACCAGACATTAATGGATATTTATTCACGGTAATGACAAAGCGGTGATTAATACTGCCATTTACTGAGGCTCAGGGCCTATATTCTGCTGCGGATTAGCAGTTGGTGTAAACTGGGGGCATTAATACCAGCATCCCGCCAGAATGCGCTCTCTTCCCCACTGCTCGTCACGGCTAGCAGAGGTCTTGCCGGTGCGTTTGATAAGGGAAGACCGGTCTCAGGCTGGTACAGCACCAAGACAAAGGTGATTATTTTTTAGGTATGTCAAAACAAGTTTACTGGGAACAAGTTCATTGGGAATCTGGTTGTTATTGGTAAATATTTTTGTTGTTGTTGACTTGTTTAAGTGTTTTAAAGAAAATGTTAAAAGCCACTTAATGGAGATGTTTACAAGACTAAGAGTTTCACTTAGGAGGAGAACTGGTTGTATTTTTCGTTCAAGAGATCTTGGACAGCTCTCTCTCTCTCTCTCTCTCTCTCTCTCTCTCTCTCTCTCTCTCTGTGCTTGTTATTTTTTTTATGGAATCAGTACCTGATGTGATGGAGGCTGGAATGAATTATTCAGTTATGCTCACTCCTGGTAGTTACAGTGTTGTTGAAAGCAATTCCGGAAAATCAATGCTGATCTATTTAATTTTCATCTTAGATGTATCAGAAACTTCGTTGTGAATTGTGTTCCAATTCTTGGCTATACTCGGGCCTAGAGTTACGAAGTTCGGCCGAGTTGCGACGATGGATGAGTGAAGGGAAGTAACCTTTTTTTTTTAAGAGTAAATCAGTGACATGTATGAGTTGTTTCCCTTTGCTGTATTCTTGTTGGCTATGTTGAGGCCAGCCATTATCTTTTTTTGGAAGATCCTGTGCGTCTTGATGCTATGATTTAGGGACACACATGTTGCCCTTTTCAGAGGATGCCTGTTCCGCACCAGAGAGGTGGCCGGGACAGATGAAAGGGTGTGGGTCAACACCCTGTCCTGAGGTAGATAATGTTTTTCCCATGTTAATATTCTGTTGAAAACTTTTTGTTTTGTTCTGACATTTTTCAACATGTCGCTGGGCAATTTATTGTACCTTTGGTACCATGGATTTTTTTTGTAAAGCTGGTGGTCACAATGGTTATTGTTACCACAAGCCAATGTGTATGAAATCAATGGTATTGAATGAAGATGAGATGTTTTTCTTTTGTCAGACCCATTGATTGAATGATGTTGTGTATGTATTATTATGAATAAATGAAAATTTGTTTTCATGTTATGAGAGACTAACTGAATCTGCTGAGAATAATCTAGTCCATGTCCTGTTGAGATAATTGTGGTTTCCCTGTTCTGTGATCGTAATAGACACAAGGGTCAGTGCTGCTAGCATGCAGTACAACCTTTATTGTAACAGAACAGATGCCAGTATCTTAATGTTGTTATTTTATTTTGCTTTTGTTCCATTGTTATGCTGAATTCATTTTTTGCAGATTCACCCATGATTGTGTACTCGTAGTCATAAGTGTATGTTTCATTTCATTTATGCTTTTGGAGATTTCTCCTCTTGTTGCAAATGTTTTAAATATGTTGTTCCTGGTAATTTTCCAGGTTGGCTTGGTTTGCTAGGCTGGCTTGGCTGGCTTGGAAGGTTGGTTGGCTGGTTTTGATTGGTTCGAATAAACGAAAAGTCAAACATCCACACGGTCTTGGGTGATGGACGGATGATTCTCCCCCCTCTACCCTTGACTGGTTACAAAATGGCGCTGCGAGCAGGATGAACGAGTGCCAACCTCAGGACGCGGGATCAGGCCCTTGGATGTGAAGCCACAGCAAGGAAGGTTTTTATTTTTCATTGAAATTTTGAATTTATGCCTATGGTGCGGTGGAGATGGCAGGCCAGATCATTGTTTTGCGAAGGAGCTGACCCTGTAGCTGATTTCAGCATGATGGGAAACTGTCATGGCACAGTGATCAAATGATGTATCTGATTATTGTGAATTGATATGTTTGTTTCTTTTTTTTTGATGGAAGGACCACCCTGATATGACCCCGTTGATCAGCTGAAAGGATGAGTGCCTCATCGGACGGTGAAGGGCTCATAGTTGAGTGGTGGGACGTGTTCCCTTACAGGTCGAGGGAAAGGAGACCTCACCCTGCGCAGGATGTTTGCCAGTTGATATGGACTGTAGTCACTGACTGTTCATAATTAGGATGATTTTTGTTGTGTTGGTGTGACTGCAGTAGCTTGTAGGCAGAATTTTTTCCCCGTGGGGATGCCGGGGTCTTTTGTACAAATAGTTCCCCCTCCTTCTGGACATTTTGTGCTAGTAATGTCCCCTTTTCCTATCGCTCTCAGTAACTCTGTCTCCTCCTTTGCTGTACTGTCGTCTACTGTCCTTTCTGTCTACCATATCTTTTATCTATCTTTTTCCGCAACCTCTTCCCACAAATTTCTGCACTGAACGAAGTCAGAGTGAACTGACGGGGCTCTCGAGTATAGTGTGAGTATCCGTAACTTTTGTCCCCAGTCGCTCACTACGAGTCATGACTACTATGAATTATGTTGTTGTTTTTTTTGTCAGTTTTCTTTTTGACTGGATTAAGTTTTGATGATCCATGTTTTAATGTAGAAATATGAAGGTGTCTGGAAGTTAGCACCTTGGAAAATGGCTGGAGGACAAGCTAAAGCGATTGAAGATGGCTCTTGACAAAGCGGGGGAGCATTTCCCAGAACGCTGCCTTTGTACAAGACTGGCATAAACAGTCCACTGTGGATCTCCGGGGTGGAGATAAAGTGGTGATATGGAACCAGGTACTAGGTGGTGATAGGAAGGTTTAAAAACCTTTCTGGGAAAAGGGGTGAATTAAGTGTGGCTAGGCTGGCCCTTACACCATAAACCATGGGATGGTTTGGATGGGTAAGAGGAGGAGACTAGGGTGGAAATCAGGAGATTTCTTTGTCATCACTTTCCCCACGCCCCGAGAAGTCTCTCCACAGGTCTGCAAGGCAGAACAAAGGTGTGAGAACGTTTCTAACATAAACGTAAGAGTCCGGGACTGATCGCTCTTTGCTAGTCTGGTAATGACTGCCATGGTTTATGAGAGTTTTTTTTCTCAGTGAAGTTTCTTTTTTTTGGACGGAAATGAGTTTTAATGATTTGTGTTTTTAATGTGTGAGGAAGATTTTTTTCACTGTGGTTGAAACAAATCGTGTTTTATCCTTGATAGAAGTCCCTTTGCTTATTGACATTCTGCTGGACATAATGTGGGCCATGTCGCGGTAGACTTTTTTTTTGTGTTTGAAAGATGATGAATTTGCACTATGAAGGAAAGCACTCGCTGCAGAGCGATGGCATGGTACATGTGCAAATAGGGTGAATTCATTAGCGCTATGTTTGCTGCTTTTGATGGAGCTATAACAGAGTAGTACGTGTGTTGTTTTGTTGTGTATAAAGCAGCAGGGAGTTTCTTTGTTTTTTTTGTACTCAGAATGTGCGCTGTTTGAAAAAGGTATTTTTGTTGGGTTGTTTGATAATGCTTCCAACTTGGCTGAAGGCAGTTCATTTGCGTGTAGTGCTGCAGATGTTTGTTGAACATTGAATTTCGTTTTTGAAGGTTTGTGAAGAAATGTTGGTTGCATCTGTGTATTCAATGTGGACATTTAATGGGGTATGAAGCACTACCTTTTTTTAAAAAGAAGTTGTCTTGCATCCCGGTATGTAAGAATGAAGATTGACAGATGCTGAGTCAAGACAGTATAGGCAATAAATGGCCATACTGCCCCTGAATGCTTTGTTTGGAAAGATGCATTTTCAAGATTTACTTTAAAAAGGAAGATCTGAAAAATGACAGGCTTGAGGGCTACAAGTGAAACATGGACTCTTGTTGGGAAAAGGTGAACTCGATGTCCTACTGAATGCGATGCTCAGTTTAGGAGGCGACAGAAAAGCGCGAGATTGGCACTTTTAAGTCCCAGGAGGTGTTTTGGTGTTGTACGCCCAGGCCCGATTGGTTTTGTAAACTGCTGTCCCTCCGTTCTCTTGGTCGGTATGACTGCGATTTGTTTTTTTTGTCGTACTATATTGATCTTTTGATGAACCATTTGGCATGTTTGATTTTCCTATGTGTGCTGATATGTTTTTTTTTTGGTTTTGAATTCTAACGGAATCTACCTTGTCGGTTTAAGTGCTGTCACACTGTTGGTGGTAATTTTTGCTTGACAATTGACCTGTTGAGGGTTATATTGTCGCCAAGGATTTTTTTATGTATTTTTGTGTGCAAACGGCATGCTATACTATAGGCAAAGTTATGGGGACCATAACTGTCAGCAGGGGAGATTGTGACCGGACAGAAGTTTACTTCTGCAAATGTGTAATATTCATGCTCTTGAAGAGCATGTTTTGTTTTATTGTGGCTATTTTTATTCTTTTGTGTGTAGTTGAGCTGATAAGGGTAGTGTAAGTACATAGGGATTTCAGTGATTTCTGATCTTTTGTCAAAAGAGTTATCCGACTTGGTGCCAAGTTTAGCGTTGTTCCAGAATTATCTTTAGAATTCCAATGGATGAGTAGGAATACAATGGTTGGTTTGTGGATATAATCGGTCTACTTGGCATAATCTCTGTTTAGGAAGGTGCACAAACTACCAGACATTAATGGATATTTATTCACGGTAATGACAAAGCGGTGATTAATACTGCCATTTACTGAGGCTCAGGGCCTATATTCTGCTGCGGATTAGCAGTTGGTGTAAACTGGGGGCATTAATACCAGCATCCCGCCAGAATGCGCTCTCTTCCCCACTGCTCGTCACGGCTAGCAGAGGTCTTGCCGGTGCGTTTGATAAGGGAAGACCGGTCTCAGGCTGGTACAGCACCAAGACAAAGGTGATTATTTTTTAGGTATGTCAAAACAAGTTTACTGGGAACAAGTTCATTGGGAATCTGGTTGTTATTGGTAAATATTTTTGTTGTTGTTGACTTGTTTAAGTGTTTTAAAGAAAATGTTAAAAGCCACTTAATGGAGATGTTTACAAGACTAAGAGTTTTCACTTAGGAGGAGAACTGGTTGTATTTTTCGTTCAAGAGATCTTGGACAGCTCTCTCTCTCTCTCTCTCTCTCTCTCTCTCTCTCTGTGCTTGTTATTTTTTTTATGGAATCAGTACCTGATGTGATGGAGGCTGGAATGAATTATTCAGTTATGCTCACTCCTGGTAGTTACAGTGTTGTTGAAAGCAATTCCGGAAAATCAATGCTGATCTATTTAATTTTCATCTTAGATGTATCAGAAACTTCGTTGTGAATTGTGTTCCAATTCTTGGCTATACTCGGGCCTAGAGTTACGAAGTTCGGCCGAGTTGCGACGATGGATGAGTGAAGGGAAGTAACCTTTTTTTTTTTAAGAGTAAATCAGTGACATGTATGAGTTGTTTCCCTTTGCTGTATTCTTGTTGGCTATGTTGAGGCCAGCCATTATCTTTTTTTTGGAAGATCCTGTGCGTCTTGATGCTATGATTTAGGGACACACATGTTGCCCTTTTCAGAGGATGCCTGTTCCGCACCAGAGAGGTGGCCGGGACAGATGAAAGGGTGTGGGTCAACACCCTGTCCTGAGGTAGATAATGTTTTTCCCATGTTAATATTCTGTTGAAAACTTTTTGTTTTGTTCTGACATTTTTCAACATGTCGCTGGGCAATTTATTGTACCTTTGGTACCATGGATTTTTTTTGTAAAGCTGGTGGTCACAATGGTTATTGTTACCACAAGCCAATGTGTATGAAATCAATGGTATTGAATGAAGATGAGATGTTTTCTTTTGTCAGACCCATTGATTGAATGATGTTGTGTATGTATTATTATGAATAAATGAAAATTTGTTTTCATGTTATGAGAGACTAACTGAATCTGCTGAGAATAATCTAGTCCATGTCCTGTTGAGATAATTGTGGTTTCCCTGTTCTGTGATCGTAATAGACACAAGGGTCAGTGCTGCTAGCATGCAGTACAACCTTTATTGTAACAGAACAGATGCCAGTATCTTAATGTTGTTATTTTATTTTGCTTTTGTTCCATTGTTATGCTGAATTCATTTTTTGCAGATTCACCCATGATTGTGTACTCGTAGTCATAAGTGTATGTTTCATTTCATTTATGCTTTTGGAGATTTCTCCTCTTGTTGCAAATGTTTTAAATATGTTGTTCCTGGTAATTTTCCAGGTTGGCTTGGTTTGCTAGGCTGGCTTGGCTGGCTTGGAAGGTTGGTTGGCTGGTTTTGATTGGTTCGAATAAACGAAAAGTCAAACATCCACACGGTCTTGGGTGATGGACGGATGATTCTCCCCCCTCTACCCTTGACTGGTTACATAAAGGCTCTTGGCTCCTCTCGCCTTCACTCTCACCCACAGTATCTCACTATCCGATTCTTTGTCGGCCTTGAGCTCTTCCGGTTCGTCACTTTCTAACTCTGATGATACAAGGGTAAAGACTCCACCGTAGCTCTCTGAAGACCTATTCCTTGTACAAGGTTTATAACCTGATTCTCGTTCACGTCACCGTCCAACCATGACTCTGTACCAATAATGATGTCCGCCTGAGTGCATCAGCTATACCCTCCAGCTGAGCTTTCTTATACTTTTTTTTAATTCTACAGATAGGATAAAGAATGATTTTAAGCATGTTGGTCAAATCTACATGCTTTAGGCTTGTGTACCGGTCAGATTTGGGGGTTATGTACAGCGAGAGGTCCAGTAGTTGCAAGGCAGTTCAAACAAAAAAAATCGCGCAGGCTCTTAAAAAAAAAAGAAAAAATAAACTTTTAATGTGCGAAAGATGATTTCGTCCTGGAATTTAGTGTTAGTGAATGAATTCAATGCCAAATGTCACCAAACAAAATGATAAAGTAAAAAGAAAGAGAAAGCGGAAAGTGTTTTCTACGCCATTGGTAGGGCACAAGGATTTTGGAGTGAAAAGTCTAGCAGACACAGGAAAATGAAAGGCCATTTGGATCGTGTTTGCACAATACAAAGAAACGAACACGAGATCTGAGATCTGCCTCACGGTCATGCATGGTATGGTCAAGGGATAGACTGTGCGATGAATATGTTTTGGTACTGGCTGATCTTCTGAAAAAGCCAGGAGCACTTTGAGTGTAACAGAGAATATAATATAACGGTGAATCGGACATGTGCAGTGCATTTTTATCAAGTAGGTGAAGAGTTAAGTTCTTTGTAATTATAGGGCTGGCTCTGATAATATTAGCCAATGAAAAGTAAGGAGGGTGGTACAGGACTGCTCTAAAGGCAGGTGAAGACAGTGCTTCTCTGGGTCCTCCCCAGCACCTTCGGGTGTTTCTTTTTCTTCTTTGCTTAACTAGGCTGACCCTGGAGAAAGGTTCAGTGACGGTGAGGAAAAACCCACTGACCACAGGGAAAGTCCTGTTGACAGTGGGAAAGACTACAACTTTTGGGTTCTCTCTTGAGGGCACATAAGACCGTATGGCGAAAGCTTGGCTGTGTCTGGAGTGGCACTGTCTTCATCTGTCCGTGGGCAGGGGTGGTTGGGTCTGTGGGTGTGCTCGGCAGCTGGAGGGTGGTGTTTTTCGCCGGTGGCTCTGCAGTCATGAAATACGGGCTGGTACACCCATGGGGATGCTACTTTAAGGCTGTTATGAGCTGCATCCTGTAGTCTAATTTACCTCTGTTCAGGAGCAGTTTATGTCCCTTGATAAACTTAATGGAGTGTCCCTGCGGTGCCTGTAACCCATCGTCAACACAGCGCAGGCCTCCAAGGGTGGTACAGGACTGCTCCAAAGGCAGGTGAAGACAGTGCTTCTCTGGGTCCTTTCCCCAGCACCTTCGGGTGTTTCTTTTTCTTCTTTGCCTTAACTAGGCTGACCCTGGAGAAAGGTTCATGGACGGGGAGGAAAGACCCACTGACCACAGGGAAAGTCCTGTTGACAGTGGGAAAGACTACAACTATGGATTCTCTCTTGAGGGGACATAAGACCGTATGGCGAAAGCTTGGCTGTGTCTGGAGTGGCACTGTCTTCATCTGTCCGTGGGCAGGGGTGGTTGGGTCTGTGGGTGTGCTCGGCAGCTGGAGGGTGTGTGTTTTCGCCAGTGGGCTCTGCAGTCATGAAATACGGGCTGGTACACCCATGGGGATGCTACTTTAAGGCTGTTATGAGCTGCATCCTGTAGTCCCAATTACCTCTGTTCAGGAGCAGTTATGTCCCTTGATATCTTAATGGAGTGTCCTGCGCGTGCCTGTACCCATCGTCAACACAGCGCAGGCCTCCAAGGGTGGTACAGGACTGCTCTAAAGGCAGGTGAAGACAGTGCTTCTCTGGGTCCTCCCCAGCACCTTCGGGTGTTTCTTTTCTTCAGGGTTGGCTCTGATAATATTAGCCAATGAAAAGTAAGGAGGGATGTTCGCTGCGTTATAAAGAACTACTCTTTTGCTATGAGGACGTAAAACTCAACTATTTTCGGAAGCCGCCGAACGAACGCCGTGTACAACGTTCGCTTGGCTGACTCGACATGGGATTAGAAGTGAGATCGTTTAGTGAAGCAAGAGGAACTTACCACATGCAATAACATGATGGAACACGAAGTGAGTGTACTTTTATTCCATTCTGTCATGTGAGTGCCAACTTGATGACGAAAGTAACTACCATTAGATTAGGTTGGTGACCAAGTGTACTTTCGTTTTTAGAATAGACAATTAACAGTTCATCATGTCGAACCATTGTCAGTACACAGCTAACGTTCCCTTACCGACAAGAAGGTAGCAATCTAGCGCAAAACTGGAAGAAATTTGGAGTGATCAGGGATTGTTGCCAAAGTGCTAGAATCTTCAAAATCTTCAAATCGATCGTCACGTCGTCTCCATAGACTAAGTGACTCGGGTGGCGCATTTGTTAATAAAAAAGAAAAAAAGAAATCCTACTTTCTTGTTTAAAAGACAGCATTCATACCACACCCCTCCCCCTCTAACTTACCTACCAGCTAGCCTACAAAAAAACCCACAAAAAAAACAAAAAAAAAACAAAACAAAAACAAATAAAAAAACAGCAAAGTGTGGAGCTGCAGGAAGGTTACCCACGTTCACCTTTTCAAGAGGGGTTACCCCGCTCCCTATCCTGCCCCAGAACAAGCATTAGGATAGTCCAGGCCCGCCAACCAGTCACACACACTTCCACACGACAACACATACAGTGGCTGTATTTTAAAAGTAAGGTTTGCTGAGCTTCCTGAAATGTGCCAGAGAGGGGGCCTCGGCTGCAGCTGCTGGTAGAGAATTTCAAACTGGGATGGTGACACTAAGACAGTGCTTGATCTTGGCTTCCAGTTGACGATCCATATGCAGAAACCATATCTTTTCGCAAAGACGTATCTTTGCTTTGATGATGCCTTGATAGCCTTTGTGTGCTATGTTTATAGTTTGCTGTTGAAGACTTTTAGGGATGACAGTCTCAGTTCGTCTCAAGATCATTTGATGTTCTTCACTGACTAACAATTCATTGCAAACTGTCTTGAAGATCTGGAAATCAGACGTGCCAACTGTGATGTCTAATGGAGTTTGCCATACACCTGTTTTGACGGCATACTGAACGGTTTATAGCATTGGATCTTCGTTTGTTGCTTTTTCAATTTCTTGCTTTTGGGACTGTAAGATCAACAAGAAAACTGATATATTTTTCAGCAAGCTTAGATGCATGGCTTGTCTTGACATCAAGTTTCTCAGCTTGGTGTCGACTGAAGAAGTCTGCAGGATTCTGCAGGATTATTTTCAACTGGTTGATAATATACAGTGAAATCATATGACTGAAGGTGAAGATTCCAGTGTTCTCTATGTGCTGATGGTCATGATGTTGGGTTGCTGAAAATGTTCTGAAGGGGCTTATGATCTGATATGACAGTGGAAGGAAGACCAAATAATTACAGATAAAAATGCTTGCAAGCCCATACGACAGTGAGTGCTTTCTCAACCTGTGAACATCTGGACTTGGCATCTGTCAATGCACAACTGGCGTAGGCAATGACATGGGTTGTGTTTTTCTCATCTTGTTGTGCAAGAAGAGCTCATAGTCCGAATGAGCTAGCGTCTACTTCTACTGACAGATCAGGATTGCTGTAAGCCATGACATCATTGTTGGCCAGCCTTGATTTCAATGCATTGCCATGTTCTGTGGTCTGTTTCCAATCTGTGTCCTTGTGAGTGAGGTCTTGAAGTGGTTCAGTGACAGCTGCGCAGTTTGGAATGAAGTGTGAGACATAGCTTGTAAGACCAAGAAAACTTTTGACTTCCTTGATACTGGTAGGTGTTGGTATCTTGTAGATCGCTTTCATTTTCTTATGTTGTCCTTACTGAATTCACATTTGCCTTTGTTCAAAGAGAGATTTTTTTCTTTGAGTCTTGTAAAGACTTTTGTTTTTAATGTCACACCATGCTCCTTCTGATTCTTTCTGTAGATCAGAATATCATCACTTGCATTCAAGGATCCAGAAATTGCCAATACTTCAGCAATGTGATATTTTTGCATTTTTAAATGCACCCAAACTAGCGCTCAGGTATGGTGTGTGGTTGTGTGTGTTGATCATGTTCAGCTACTGAACTCTTGTATTGAAAAAAACCCGTGCATTTTAAATAGGCTTAGTGTTTGATTTTAATTCAGTTGTTTACGTTTTAAGTTCGGTGTTGCATTCTTGCAGTTCGGTCCATGGTTGCAACTGAAGATAAGATAAGATAATGTTGCTTATAGCCCAGCCGACCGCAAAGGGCCACATCAGGGCTGTCACCACGTTAAGTGCAACTGAAGAAGCTTTAAATAAAGCGAAATATATTTTGCACTTACTCCAGGTGTTTGTAGGTTTTTTTTAACCATTCATATTTTTAAATTTAACTTTTAAGCAGCACTGGTGACACTGAAATTCAGGTGCTTGTAACGACATAATCCAGTGTGTTTAGAGAAAGTTATCATGTTCTTTTATTCTTTGTCAAGTTCTTGCTGGTGATAGCCTCTATTGAGATCCAACTTGGAGAACACTGTTGCTTGATTTTGTTTTATAAGAATATCATCTATCATTGGCATGATGTGTCTTGTGCGCTTTCTTGCTGGATTTGGAAGATGCATGTCTACACATACCTCATCTGGGGTGTGATTCATGAACAGGCAATGATAGTTAGGCCGACGGAGAAGTCCGTGGACCACATAGTACTTCGATGGGTACTACTGTAATTTGTGTAAAATGGGATGTACAGAGGTGCTTTTCACCTGAGACTTCGAAGTCTCAGTCTTCAGTGTCATGCTATTTTTAGAAGAGTGAAGGTCAGGGTTTTCTCTATATTTTCTTGCACTGTGCATGTGTGTGGCCTGTATTCCTGGTAATTGAGGCAAACAGCCATGTTGACAATGAGCAATGGAATATAATTTCAGTGTACACAGCAAGTGCATGCATATGCACACGTATACACATGGACACACACAAAACACTACACGAACACATGTGCCCACGTGCACACATACGTGTGTACACACACACATACACATACATACACACACACACACACACACACACACACACACACACACACACACACACACACACACACACACACTCACACACACACACACACACACACACACACAGGGTGTGTGCAGTGACAAAACTTGCAGACATATCCATACTCATACTCCAATCACTCACTCACAATCCTTTGCAGTCACTCATTCATTCACTGTGTGGTTGTATTATCATAATTATGATGATTTGATGTCCACATAATCCTGAAAGCCTTTCTGTTTTCCTTTGTACATCAGACACTCTCATCTCCACATGCTCCAAGTGAAATGGCACGGTTCCAGAATTTGCAGCCTGCCATCTTTTCAGCGGGTACTCTGTCAGCCCCTTTTGTAGTGGAAGGCATTTTGGAACAGTGGCCATCAAGAAAATGGACCGTGGACAGTTTGGCACAGGCCCTGGAAAACAGAGCTTTCCGCTGTCGACTGATGCCACGTGAGAGGGAGCAGAAGGGTAAGACTGCCAGTGTGTTTTCTGTAGAAGATGTTACGACCCATAATGTTTTTATTTGGCTGCAACCGTCAAGGTTTCCTATCTGGAGAAAGTGAAGAGTTTTTTTTTTCGATACACTCACATCAGGAAAAAAAAGTGAAGAGGTTTTTTGAAACAATCACATAAAAAAGTGAAGAGGCTTATCCATACAATCACATACAAAAAATTAAGAGGCTTATCCATGCAATCACATAAGAAAAAAAGTGAAGAAGTTTTTCTGTACAAGCACTTCAGAAAAAGGTGAAGGGGTATTTACATACAGTCACACAGTCACCCTTTCCCTCACTTCTAAGTCAGCAGTTTTTTTGTTATTGTTTTTTTTTTTGTGATTCCACACCTCAAATATATTTCTTCTCTGTGCCTGTTTTTTGAGTCAGACAAGTAAATTCATGGGTGTTTGCAATTTTTCAAATTTATTCATGCGAGTTTCATACTCTTTTAATGCTTTGTCCCCATATCCAGTTTTAGCGTTTGAAGTAGTCCCATTTACACATGATTTATGACTCTGTGTTGTGTTTGAGGTGTGTAAATTGTTATGAGCCTAAAAACTGTTAACAGTATTAATTAATGATTAATTGATAATGAATTGATTTATATGTATTAATTGATGCAAATAAAATGTTGACAAATAGGAACATGAAATAGAGGACTGTGTGCAAGTGAAGCAAAACTGGGAAGAAAAAAAAAAGGGGGGGGGGGGGGGGGGGAATAGAAAATAGACAAGAAAAAGACAGGGGAGAAGAAAACACCACCATCAACAATATGGTGAAAAACTTACGGGTGAAGGAGGAAGAGAAAGGCAGGACAAGGAAAAAGTCTTCATGTATTTGGTCAGCAAACAGAGGCATATGAGCCATTGTGAAAGTTGAAAAAGGATGTTGGTGGAAAGGGGGAGGGGAGGTGAGGCGGGTGTTCCATGGAATACACACATCAGAACACACATACAAACAGGATCATTACTGCACTAGACCACACATACAAACACGTACACAGCACTCACAACAAAGTTTATTCACTTTCATCGTTACACGCAAAAAAATCACCACTTATGATTGAATTTACACCGTTTTCAGAGATCATGAAACCTGATCCTCCAGCGACAAAGTCAGGCCTCCCTGACATGTGTGGAGGATGGTAGGCCACTCTGGAAAGCTCTGAACCCCGAATGTGTTCAAGGGATTCACGTTTTCACTTGAATGAACGTAGCACGGCGTTGATTAGGTGGAGTCATCATAATCACTTGTTAACATCTGTTTAGATCACCACCTCCAGTCACCTCACTCTGCAACTGACTATGAAATTCTGGTTGCAGCCGGCCCAGCCTGGGAGGCAGAAGGGGTGTACGTGGACTGCCGGCTCCAAGAGTTCTCTGCCTGGTGCCGAGGGGAGGCAGGGCAGGACAACCCCCTGGCCCCCTTCTCCCCTCAACACTTTTCAGCCTACATCGACTACAAGTACATGGCCCAGGTGTTTGCACACCTCCCTGACATGCTGGGGGATGGTAGGTCACTCAGGGAAAATTCTGTTCCCTGTGTGTTTTGGAGGGTCTCATATTTTCACTTGAACGAGCCTAGCTCCGTGTTTTTTTTAAAAATTCACTTCCACTAAATTTGATGACTTTGTCGGTGAAGGATCGGGTCTCACTATCTCGCGAAGACGGTGGAAATTCAATCATAGGTCATCACCATCATTTAATTACGCAGTGGTGATTAGTTGCATGTAACAATGAAAGTGCATGAAGTTTGTTGTGAGTGCAGTGTATGTGTTCATGTGTGTGGTGTAGTGCAGTGTGTTTGTGTGGTATGTGTTTTATTGTGTGATTAGGTAATGGTTTTGTGAGTCTTATGCATGTGCGAGCACATCAGAACTTTTTTCCTGATCATAAGCATTAGGAATTAATGTGCGTATGCCAGTGCAACCTAACCTTTCTCAGAGCTTGCAGGAACGAACATTGCACTTTAAGTACTGCAGAGTTGTTGTTTTACTGATGATAGCTAATATTTTAACCAAATACATGACAAAAAAATGATAACAAATTCAATTTTTGTTTGACTGGATGTTGGCGATGGAAATGTGGACCATTGAATTTCACTTTTCACTGACTGCTGTGACCAGGCTACCTGTTTTGTTTTTTACCCATGGACCTTTGATGTACCGGTCTTTAAAATGACTAGCATCTTCTCTGGCAGTCAGCAAGGACAGGCAATTCATGCTATTTTGCTTACTGGATTTTGGTGTGCACTTCATGTTATTTTACTCATGGATTTGGTGTACAGTACATGTAATTCTGCTCACTGGATTTTATGCACAAACATAGTTGTTCTGCTCACAGGATTTGGTGTGCAGTCAATGCTGTTCTGCTCAGTTGATTGGGGGTGTATAATCCATGTTATTTTGCTTACTGGATTAGGTAAGGTGTATAATCCATGTTATTTTTTGTCCAGCGGATTGGTGTCTAATCCTTGTTATTTTGCTCAGCGGATTTGGTGTCTAATCCTTGTTGTTTTGCTCACTGGATTAGGTGTGTAATCCAGATCCTCATCAAAGTTTACAACATCCTAGGTATCAGTTTATTTCGAGGGTTGACTGCCGAAACCTAGTATCTTGACATTTTGGTGATTTTGACATTTTTGTATCGGTTGATACAGAAAAGTGTGCTCTTTCATATAAACATAGTCCCTTTGCAAGACAATCAATATTTTTTGTGTTATTTATTAAAACCGAAAACAAGTTTACAAGAACAACCAGAAACAATGACTGCCGAAACCAAGTATCTGTTCATCCTATTATTAGCTTCTGAAGTATCCGCTGTTCTGACCAGAATGCTGACAGCCGAAACCTAGTATCTTGAGAAATGCTGCAGTCGCTGTCAGCAACTCTGATTGTTTGTACCGTACCGATGGTCGTATCTCCACATGCTGACTCTCCCACGCACACATTGCTGCTTAATTTTCAGCACCCTTCCTGCCGAATAAACTCAAGCACCAGATGCTAGTTTTCCCTGTCAGGATTATTTACAGTTTGCTTTGGGAAGGAGCGCTTAAGTGGCCTCCACTGGGCACCGTTAGTGTCAAGCGGGACTTGCAGACCGTAGATGTTGAAAGATGTCATTAAACCCTCACCCCACGACATCCGCTGAACTGGTGAGAAAAAAAGACACTACATACTTTCCCTTTTCACAGCACATATTCATTTCTTCCAGTTCTATTCACAAGAGAAGTTGTGCCGAAGTTTCTTCACGAAACAACGTAGACAGCAGATTTCCAGGTGAGTTTTTTTTTTCATTTTACATTTCAACTTATTCAGTTAAATTTTGTTGTTTTTTTATTAGTAAATGCACAAGCTAAGCTAGTTGCTTTGATGACTGTAGGCAAGCATGTAGGAGTATATCCATTTAGCGTGTGATCAATATTAAAGTATAATGTGTGCTCTGTGTGTGTGTGTGTGTGTGTGTGTGTGTGTGTGTGTGTGTGTGTGTGTGTGTGTGTGTGCCTGTGTGTGTGCGCGCGCGCACGTGTTGTGTGTGTGTGTGCGTGTGTGCGTGCGTGCGTGCGTGTGTATATGTGTGTGTGTGTGTGTGTGTGTGTGTGTGTGTGTGTGTGTGTGTGTGTGTGTGTGTGTTTGTATGTGTGTGTCTCTCTCTGTCTCTGTCTCTGCGTACGTGTGCGCGTGCGTTCTGTGTGCGTGTGTGCATGTGTCTCTGCGTGTGTAGGTGTGACGTACGTGTGCATGTGTGTTTGTGTGAAATGGGAAGTATCTATGTGTTTGTGCGGTATGTGTGTAGAATATGCATATAATTATGTTTATGTGGCTGATTATATGTGTGCTCACGTCCGTGTGTGTGTGTGTGTGTGTGTGTGTGTGTGTGTGTGTGTGTGTGTGTGTGTGTGTGTGTGTGTGTGTGTGTGTGTGTGTGTGTGTGTGTGTGTGTGTGTGTGTGTGTGCGTGCGTGCGTTGCGTGCGTGCGTGTGCGCATATTTACAAACATACTAGCTAAATTTCTTTTCCATTGATAGTCTCCCTAAATATAAAATTCTTTTTCTTCTTCTTCTCCTTCTTCTTCTTCTACTACTTCTTCTTCTCCTTCTTCTTCTTCTTCTTCTGCTTCTTCTTCACACACGCACAGATACACACACATACTAACAAACACATCATATCTCATACTGTGCAATAACGTCTTCTTTTGTCTATCTTAGATTGTTCACCTATTTCAAATATTATCTTTTATATTATACACATACTGGCCAGCGATTAAACGCATGCACTCACACACACACCACACACACACACACACACACACACACACACACACACACACACACACACACACACAACATACGCATACTAAACACACACACGCACACACACACACACACACACACACACACACACACACACACACACACACACACACACACACACACACACACACACACACACGCCGCACGCATATGCACATTTTTAAGCCTGATAATACATAGACTTCATGATACACGAGTACATCCACATGCAATGTACAGTCATAATCTTTATTATTATTATAATAGGAATTGTCACATTTTGTTTCTTAAGTAAAAGAAAGATGGGCACTTTAGTGATAGGCTGTGTTGTAAACAGAAATGGGTTTCATTTTCAGAATGGACGAGCCACATGAAGATGATACTGATAACAACATGTACCTCATTAACCTGGCCAACTCCTTGACAACCACAACAACGTTGATGTCAAGGACATACCTGAGGCGCCAGTCTCAAGTCAGCCAGAAGACTGGTGCCCATCTGATGACGAGCCACTAATAGCTGGAGGTGATAGCGCCATGGATGGTTCAGAGAGGACTTCAGACAGGGCCACATTTATTACAGCTGGAGCTGTCCCAGATGACCCGGAAAGGTGCCATTCTGACAATGCGCCACTGCAGACCAATGAGGTTCTTGCCAGTCAAGCAGGATCTGATCTCGAAGATTCAGGTTGGTGCCAATCAGATCTGGAACCTTTACAAAGACAGACTGGCACAACCACCGAGTTAACATCGGAAGACAACACCACTAAGGATCCTGACTATTGCCCACCAGTGTCTCCACCACACTATTATTCTCTGTCATCCACAGGAGAAAGCAGTGACAACGTTCCTTTGATGTCACTGAAAAGGAGCAAGAGAAAAAGAAAGCAGGTCCAGACACCAGACAACGTGGAAGTGGCAAAGGATATAAGCATGAAGGATTTAGAGAAACGGCAGAAAGAAGAGGCCGAACACAAAAGCAGACTCCAAAATCTCCTGTCTGCCAATGGTCTGCACAGTGTTAATGCTGCCGTGATGGGAATTGTTTCTTTGAGTCAGCCTCCAAGCATCTAGGCACTAGTGCCCTCGATCTGAGAAAAATCTTGTGCAACTTTCTGGAGGACAAATTTTCTTCTTACATTCATTTTCTGGAGACGGATGAGAATGATGAAAATGAACGGTATCTACGGTACTTTCTGAACGTTGAACAGCTACGAACTCCTGGTGTATGGAGTAATGATGCTGCAGACTTGCTCCCAAAAGCGCTAGCTGACTGGTCCAGACGAACCGTCGTCATTTTCTCGAGCAATCTGCTCAATTATGAAACAGTTGTCCGCCAGATGAACCATC
This sequence comes from Conus ventricosus, assembly GCA_018398815.1. NCBI lineage: Eukaryota > Metazoa > Mollusca > Gastropoda > Neogastropoda > Conidae > Conus > Conus ventricosus. Next base: position 58,919,551 of record CM031620.1, on the reverse strand, counting down.
TGATGAAAGAGCGATCATGGTTTCTCTCCTGGAAACACAGGCACAACATTATGACGCGTTTTTCCGCATGCTTTGTCCCACAAAGATACACAGATAGCTCGCACACGGCCTCAGAAAGCAGGACAGCTGTAGTTGAAGAAAGAAACGAGACAGCCAGCAGTGCTGTGTTACATGAAACTCTGTCTTCAATTTCCCCAGCAACTCCTGATCAGCGTGATTGTGAAGAACAACCCTCAACACCTTTGCATTCAACTCCCAAGATACAGACACCAAGAAAACAGGGCAAGTTTGTCACACCTCCTAAAAAGAAGTTGGGGAAAAAAAAAGATGTCAATGCCAAGTAGATGGAAAACAAATATCAGAAAAAAATTGCGTCTCCAGGGAAAAGAATATATCTCAGAAGCAGGGAAAACTGTTCCTGCAAAGGCAACAAAAGCTGTTGACTGCTCGAAGTGTCGTTTCAAATGCAACAGGATATCCGATTCAGAACGACAAGGCATTTTTGAGTCGTTTACAGCATGGGTGGACAATGGAAAACAGAAAACTTTCATTTGCTGCAATGTTGAAGAAAAGAAGACCAAAACATTTCTCGGTGAGGACAACAATCCAGTGCCAAAGACCAGAAATGTCAGCAGAAGTTTTTATTTCAACATAGGGGTGAGCGTATTCGTGTGTGCAAAAAGTTCTTCTTGGCCACCCTGTCTGTCAGTGAAGCATATCTTGACCACGCTCATACAGAGAAGTGAACATGGGATTTTCAAAGGAGGGGATGGAATGAAACAGAAAAGTCCACACAACAAAACACACAAGAGCAGATCAATCAGCCAAGGCACACATCGAGTCTTTTCCTGTTGTAGAATCTCATTACCACGCAAAGACACACAAAGAAAGTACCTTTCTTCAAATTTAACTGTGAAGAAAATGTTTGAATGATATAAAAATGAATGTGAAGGCAACGGACAAACACCAGTGTCAGAAAGAACATACAGACGTGTTTTCAATGAAGATTACAACTTAGCGTTTCACCACCCAAAGAAGGATCAGTGTGCTCGATGCACTGTACACAACATGAAACAAAGGCAAGGAACGCTGACAGAAGAAGAACAAGAGTTGTACGCAAAACACATTCAGCAGAGAGACATGGCCAGAAAAGAAAAAGAGTGTGACAAACAGGCTGCCAAGAAAGATCCATCAAAACATGTGCTGACTGTAGACCTGCAGGCTGTCCTGCAGGCCCCATGCGGACTTGTCAGCCAGCTCTACTATAAAAGAAAACTGTCAGTCTACAACTTCACCACGTACTCCTTATCAGACGGAAAGGGACATTGTTTCAAATGGGACGAAAACAGAAGGAAAGCGTGGTGCATGTGAAATTGCAACTTGCCTGTACGTCTACCTCTCCTCATTGCCAGATACAGTGGAAGAGGTCGTGATCTATTCAGACTGTTGCGGTGGTCAGAACCGCAATCAGTACCTGGCAACAGCTTTAATGCAGCTTCTGAAAAGCAAACCCAGCATCAAGAAGATCACACAGAAATTTTTAGAAACGGGTCACACACAGATGGAGTGTGACTCCATGCACTCTGCCATTTCCTGCGCCAAGAAGTCCACACCCATCTACACCCCCAGTGGCTGGGATATTGTACTGTCAATGGCACGTAGAAACAACCCGTACAGAGTTCTACCGCTGAGGCACACAGATATGATTGACTTCAAGACGATTGCCTCAACAAGAGTGCGAAACACAAAAACAGATGTTTCTGGGAAAACGGGTCAACTGGCTCAACATCAAGTGCATTCAGTTCACTCAGAGTGATGAAGACCTCATGTTTTTCAAATACAGCTTTGAGGATGACTTCAGATCACTCCGTCTCGTTGGTAGTTCGGAAAACGAGGTCAACACGAACTGTCCATACTTCCACGGCTATACAGAGGAAAACTGTCCATCTCGGAGGCAAAAAAGAGAGATCTGCTTTCCCTCTGCAAGTCCAGCATCATCCCAGAGGAGCATCATTCTTTCTTTGAGGCTCTGCCTTCCTCCTCCTGTGTGTCAGACCTACTGCTGAGCCAGACATCAACGACAGTGACGAAGACACAGATTAAGGAGGGCATCCAGAACCCTGGAGACACATGCTGCTGAAAGTCACCTTTCCAGCTTTTGTCAGTGTAGTCTTCCTCCTCTTGTTTTGAAAGGTTAGGTGCATAGTTCAAATTCTTTTTGCTGTTCTGATATTATTGAACAAAAATTGTCATAAATTACCAAATGTTTGAATGTGGTTTGCAATCTATGTTTCTACGGTGGGTGTGTGCATGGAGCATCTGCCTTCAGACTGTTACGCTGGTCATAATCAAAACAGACAAGATACTGTTTCTGTGCGTTATAGTCTGTCATCGTGTGTCAAGGACAGGACAGAAACATAGGACGGTGTTTTGCATAATACGTAATAATCAGACAATTCTTTGGATACCATATTTGTGTTTACTGCTGAAGTGATACAGTGTGTCGGGATCTGACAGTTTACAACAACAATGAATCATAACAGGAATGTTCATTTATTGTAATGTTTGGTTTTCCGTTTGAATGTGGTCATGTCTCATCTGTGTGTATATTACGTGTCTGTTTTTGTTGGTTTTCGTCGATGTGGTCTTTGTGTGTGTGTGTGTGTGTGTGTGTGTGTGTGTGTGTGTGTGTGTGTTTGTGTGTGTGTGTTCGTTCGTTCGTTCGTTCTTCAATTTAATGTCTGTTCACTAATAGCGATGTTAGAGTAATGCAATGTGACTATGTGAATGTATGTGAATATGTGCAAAATTATTGTATGTGTGTGTGAGTGCGTGTGTGTGTATGTACACGCACGCGTGTGTGTGTACGTGGGTGCATGTGTGTGTGTGTGTTTGTGTGTGAATTCTCATACAAGTAATCTACAATATAGCTCTTAAATAACAAGTGTGTGTGGGCGCACGCGCGCGTGCGTACGTGCGTTGCGTGCGTGCGTGCGTGCGTGTGTTTACATGTGCGTGCGCGTGTGTGAGTGTGCGTGTGCGCGCGCGCGTGTGTGTGTGTATGTGGTGTGTGTGTGTGAGAAAGAGTAAGAGGCAGACAGACAGAGAGAGACAGGCAGATAGAGAGAGTGACAGAGAGAGATGGAAAGAGTGTATGTATGTGTCAGGCTCTGTCTTTCTGTCTGTCTCATCGAGTACCCCCCACCCCACCCCTTACCTCCACCCTTCTCTTTTTCCATCTCCTCCCGCCCCCTCATGCACACACCCTCTGTCCTCTAAAACTCTACTTGTGATTCAAACTGTGCTGAGATCTGTTATTGTTAATGTTGCTTACCATATTTAATTCTTTTCCCGAGTGTTTAATGCATGTGCATTATGAAGCAAACTGCCAATTGAGATTTTAATGAATGCAAAGCTGATTTATGAAGCCGTTGATAGCTAAATACCATGGTTTTGTTGCTGTAAAAACAACTTAATTCGATATTATTTAAATTACACAACTTTAATGTATAAAAAGAGCCCAAACTTTTATCATTCGAAACCAGATTTCTTTAAATACCTCTTTCCAGCAGACAGAAAGAGTCAAACTTGTATCACACGAAACCACTTTTCTTTAGATACTTCTTTCCGAGAGACAGAAAGAGCCCAATTTTTTATCACTCGAAACCACGTTTCCCTAAATACTTCTTTCCGAGGGACAGAAAGAGCCCAAACTTGTATCACTCGAAACCACGTTTCTCTAAATACTTCTTTCGAGGGACAGAAAGAGCCCAAACTTGTATCACTCGAAACCACGTTTCTCTAAATACTTCTTTCCGAGAAACAGGAACAGATGCGTTTTATTACAGCAACTTAGTAGTAAAGACAGAAACATGGATTCGGCTGGTCGTTGTATAAGTACAATCGCCGATTTCACGGCAGCAGAAGGCTGTGAAGTCAAGATACGTGGTTTCGGCAGTCACACTTCTCTGCCTGCCGTCCCTTTACGGTATCGCTGAAGCCACTTATCTTGCTGTGCCTTTCTTCTGCTGCCGTCATTTGGGGCACGCTCAGCTGTCCAAAATACATTATCTTTGCCTGTGTTTAAATTTCTCTAATTAAACATGGAAGAAAGCCATTTCAGTGACAGATAGCTAACACATATGCAGATGACATGTGTCTTAAGCGTTATGCTCGTTTTCAAAACGAAAACTTTCATTTAAGTGTTATAACAGAGACTCTGAACTTTCAGAAGCGTTTTCTGAAGAAGTGTGAAAAAACGAGATACTAGGTTTCGGCAGTCAACCCTCGATTTGATCACTGTCAGGTTTTTTTTGTTGTCTTTATTTCTTTTCCTTATTGAGAACAGTGCTGTATTTCTTGCTAGATTTAGGGAAATGTCAGAAGTTGCCCTTCTCAGAATGTTGTAAAAAGTAATGCTGAACTATTAAGTAGTGGGGGTAAACAAGTGCAGGCTAACAATTCTTCAGTTGTTATAGTAATGACTTGGCAAAGATTTGAACTTTAAAAAAAAAAAAAAATGAAGAAAATAGGGGGAATATATTATAAATATGAGAAGTCCTTCACTAGCTGCCTGAGGGAACCATTGTAATCCCTCTCAAAGGCACATTTATTTGTATTGTCTGCTCCTAGGCCTTTAGCCTGCTGGATCGGACTCATCAGGGAGACACTGCTGATTGTGTCTGTGCTCTTGGTGTCAAATAGAGACACACACAGTCCATAATTCTGTGGTGTTCTCACACCAAGGGTTCGAAAAAAGAATCCAACAGCAGCCTCAAAGCAGCCAGTGAAGGGTAATAAATGGAACAAAAACAAAAGTGTGGAGAGGAAAAAAGTCGCTGAAAAACTAAAAGCATTATTCAAACAGTATAAAATATAGGGGACAATCTTTGAGCCTACGCTTGAGGATTCATTCAAGGATGCAAGGGAGATCAAAAGATATGGAACAGTCTGAGTGGTCAGCTCTGCTGTTCAGTAACCCAAGCATTGTGAGTAGGAGCAGGCAATACAAATAAATGTTGTAGAAAGTTTTAGAACTACCTGGATCTGCTGTTTCTGGTGTGGATTAGCATCACAGTTTAACAACTTCATCATTAACCTGCGTTCCACTTTCCACAAAGTTTCTTCTAAATATACTGACTTCCATAAAAAACGCGAAAGCAAAACAAGCTGAAGGTTAGGGGCGAATTTTATTGGTCACAATTGTACAGAGTGGAAGCGAGAATTCAACGTGATTTGATTCATTACACCGGTAATGTGTGAAAATGTCATCAGCAATATGTCTTTGTGTGGAAAATCCAAGGTCACGTGACAAACCAGCTTGAAGTCCTAATAGCGTGTGTGGCCACCATTTGCATGGACAACTGCTTGACACCTGCGGCTCATTGAGTGGACCAGGTGGTTGATGCGTCCCCTTGGCACACCAGCCCACACATGGACGATGGCCTGGTGAAGTTGAGCAGCTGTTGCTGGTCGTGGACGCAGGAGGTCCAACCGTCTGCCAAGTTCATCCCAAAAATGTTCTATTGGGTTTAAATCGGGACTGAGGGCTGGCCAGGGCAGCACATTGACGTTGTTATGCTAAAGAAATTGCTGGGTGGCCCTGGCTGTGTGTGGTCTTGCATTGTCCTGTTGGAATGTCCAGTTTGGGTGTTGCGCAAAAAAAGGAACGACATGGGGTCTGAGCACCTGGTGGATGTAGCGCTGTGCATTGACACCCTGTCCGCGACCAGGACCAATGTTCTGAAAGATGACTGGTCCTATGGCGTGGTTAATGCCAATTTCTCCCCATATCATAACGTTCGGGCCTCCCCAGGGGTTCCTCTCTACCACACAGGAGTCAGCATAGCGTTCACCAGGTCGACGCCATATTCTGACACGACCGTCAGCCATGTCAATACAAAAACGGCTCTCATCTGAGAACAGTATGCATCCCCACTGCTGCCTGCACCAGTTGATTCGGGCTTGTGCTCGCTGCAGCCTGTCCTGCCGGTGTCTTGGTGTCGGTACCAGACCTCTGTGAGGACGCCTACATGCCAGCCCGTTCTCCTGAAGACGCCGCCGCACAGTGTTGAGGCTGATTCGTTGCTGGAGATTCCCAGGCACCTGTCGAGCAGTGTTAGCGGCTGTTTGCCGCCTGTCCCGCAGATGGGTTCGAACAAAATGGCGATCCTCTCTTGGTGTGGTGACCCGAGGACGGCCTGGCCAGGGACGATCATCAGTGGTACCAGTGACTCGCATGCGGTGCTGCAGACGATAGATGGTTGAGATGTGGACGTTAAAGATGTTGGCGACCTGCCTGGCATCCACACCAGCCTCCAGATGGCCTAGGGCACGATTGCGTTCCTCTGCTCGTAGTCTTGGCATCTCTGTAGCGCTCAGACGGCAAGTCGTTATCTGAACCTTGTAGCGCGGCTTTATAAAGGCTGCATGCCTGCGTACTTGTCGCTGGTTAACTTTGCTCTGCATGGTGTGCACGTGCCTCACATGCAGCAACCAGTTTGCCATTTTTGTTGACCCTCCAATGCCGGGAATGATGTGTTGCTCACACAATTTTTTCACTGCACGTGAGTCTTGGACCCAAACAACTTGCCACAATGGTTCAATATTGTATATTCACCCCTTTTCACCCGAAAAATAGCCTTTCAATTTTTTGCGTTTTTTATGGAAGTCAGTATAGGTTCCGTGTGGGTTAAAAAAAAAAATTCTTTTTTGTTATTTCTTTTTTTTTTTCCTCCCCGCATGATCCTACTCAACAGACAAACCGAACCAACAGACAGGCTGGTGAACTCTTCCTTGGCAGGTGTGATGCTTTGGCTTGAGGGGTGGCTACCCTGTGTGTGACAGTGGGATGGAGCAGCCTGGGCCTGACAGGGAGGGATGGGAAAGACAGCACCCTGTGGATCGGCAGTGCTGGGGCCTCCACCCCCTGCCACTACGACACCTATGGCTTCAACCTGGTGGCGCAGATCCAAGGCAGGTAGGACCATCATCAAAATTCTACCTGTGGGAGAGAGAGAGAGAGAGAGCGGGGGGGGGGGGGGGGGGGTCAGGCAGGGAAGGGGTCTGCTGGGTCTCCACCCCCTGCCACTACAACACCTATGGCTTCAACCTGGTGGCGCAGATCCAAGGCAGGTAGGACCATCATCAAAATTCTACCTGTGGAGAGAGAGAGAGCGGGGGGGGGGTGTCGTGTCAGGCAGGGAAGGGGTCTGCTGGGGCCTCCACCCCCTGCCACTATGACACCTATGGCTTCAACCTGGTGGCGCAGATCCAAGGCAGGTAGGACCATCATCAAAATTCTACCTGTGGAAGAGAGAGAGAGGGGGGGGGGGGTTGTCAGACAGGGAAGGGGTCTGCTGGGTCTCCACCCCCTGCCACTACGACACCTATGGCTTCAACCTGGTGGCTCAGATCCAAGGCAGGTAGGACCATCATCAAAATTCTACCTGTGGGAGAGAGAGAGAGAGAGAAGGGGGGGGGGGGGGGTCAGGCAGGGAAGGGGTCTGCTGGGTCTCCACCCCCTGCCACTACGACACCTATGGCTTCAACATGGTGGCTCAGATCCAAGGCAGGTAGGACCATCATCAAAATTCTACCTGTGGGAGAGAGAGAGAGAGAGCAGGGGGGGGGGGGGGGGTGTCAGGCAGGGAAGGGGTCTGCTGGGTCTCCACCCCCTGCCACTACGACACCTATGGCTTCAACATGGTGGCGCAGATCCAAGGCAGGTAGGACCATCATCAAAATTCTACCTGTGGGAGAGAGAGAGAGAGAGAAGGGGGGGGGGGGGGGAGGGTCAGGCAGGGAAGGGGTCTGCTGGGTCTCCACCCCCTGCCACTACGACACCTATGGCTTCAACGTGGTGGCTCAGATCCAAGGCAGGTAGGACCATCATCAAAATTCTACCTGAGAGAGAGAGAGAGAGAGAGAGAGAGAAGAGAGAGGGGGGGTGTCAGACAGGGAAGGGGTCTGCATTTTTCTCTGGCTCAACAGGTAAGCAGTCATGGTCATCAGACATAGAGGCTTACTAGACACGGCTTTGACAGTCTGATGATGTTGTTGGATTCTTTTGTGTTTTTATTGCTGTTGTTGCGTTAGAAATCCGCCAGCGAGCATCTGATCCGAGGTCTAGTTATACTGTTCTGTTGCCATGACCTGACCTCTGCATAGTAACACAAAACGAGATTTTTAAAGAAGAAAGGTCGAAACCTTATTGTCGATGAAATGCACACTATCTGGCCCGTCCAGGAGCCTTTGTCAAGTACGCACACTGAAACTGACTCCATGGAAGCAGGATTAGAAAACCTCGGTGTGTGTTTTGACCTTTTCAAGCCTGACCTAAACTGGAGGATCACTTTGGCGTTTTTCAGGCAATCTCCCAGCTCCTGGTCTATCATGATCAACTTTTTTCTTTTCTTGAAAATATATCTTCGGTCAATAAGCACTGTTGCACATGTGTACCGAGGGATGTTTTTTAATTGATTAGGTATTGATGATCCTTGTGTTGCAAAGTGAATTTGTTCTTATCTGCTTGATCAAGTCGTTAATGATCCAGGATCATTGGGGTACGCAAAACCCGATTATTCTGGGTGCACAGTTATGCTTTTTTATGTTTTGGTAACTTGTGCCAGTGCAGGCAAAGGGAACTAACCATGAAAAAAAAAACTCGGATGGAAATGAATTTCCTGGCTCAAAAATTTGACCCACATTTGCACTTTTTGGGAAAGTAAAAATTTTTTCCTAGGGCATCACTGTAATATTCACAGTTCATAATATTTTGGCACTGAAATTAGTTAGATTGAAGACAAAGAGGTTGCTAGAATTAAACTGACAGTCAAGATGGTTCAAGTTCTGTAGACCCAGTGACCAGTCTCAACATGAGCACCTTCAAATACCTGCAAGCAATGTTTAGCTGGATATTAGGATTTTCCCATGGAAAAAAATCACTGGGTTAAGAAGGCCATCTGTGAATCATGGCAACCCAAAAGTATGTGTAATGCAGAAAAGATTGTGGATCAAGTTCACTTGTTGTCTATAATGATATGTGTATATATTGCAGAAAGCACGTCTATAATGACCTGTCTGTATATTGCAGAAAACATGTCAATAATGATCTGTGTGTATAATGCAGAAAGCATGTCTATAATGATTTGTGTATATATTGCAGAAAGCATGTCTATAATGATCTGTGTGTATATTGCAGAAAGCATTCTATAATGATCTGTGTATATATTGCAGAAAGCATGTCTATAATGATCTGTATATATATTGCAGACAGTATGTCTGTAATGATATGTATATCACGGCGGCGCAGGTACACTCAGAGCAAGTGCATTAAGTTCGCTCAACGCTTTGCCTTTTGACCCCAGCTAGGCAGTAACCAGTCAGCCACCCACTTCCAGACGCGCTCAGCGAAGACGCTGTACTGCTGTGTGTGGTGTGTGGACGCTTCGAGACCTGTGCAACGTCATTAAGTTATATTTACTGTACAGTTGTTTTTAGACTATAATTTCTGTGTGTCAGCAATAGCTCAGTGAGTACTTGAGAATGTGACAAAAACTGGCATTTCGATCAGCTCTGTGAGTACCATAATTAAGCATGTGTTTAAAACTTTCTGACAGAACTTTGCGACCGGCCTGCGCGTGCGTGCCTCGTTGGCTGATGTGCGCTTTTAAGCCGAAGTAGGTCAAACATTGGGAAGTATCTTTGTGAACGAAAAGTTGGCATTTGTAAAGGGGTCGTATTTACACCGTTGTATACACACATATTTCTTCATTGTTGCTACATTTTATATGTACTATGGTTGCATGTAGAGCAACGTAGGCCTAATTAAAGGGAAACGTAGAGGATAACATAATTACTACAAGCAAAATAACACTACTGATAACAGTAATGGTAGTAGGCCTAACAGTAATAAGGTAAACAATTATCATAATTATAATAATACTTCATTTCCAATCACTACTACTATTTCTATCGGCAAATTCAAATTAAAGTGTGCTGTTGGTAGTACCATTAGGGTGTTTTTTATTTGTGTGTGTGTGTGTGTGTGTGTGTTGCTGTGTGTGTGTGTGTGTGTGTGTGTGTGTGTGTGTGTGTGTGTGTGTGTGTGTGTGTGAGAGAGAGAGAGAGAGAGAGAGAGGGGGGGGGGGTGCCGAAAGGATTATGGAACAAAACGGTCATTCTCTCACTGTACATTTAGAACGTTTAAAGGTCTTGTGTAGATTGTGTGGGAAAAGGTCTAAGAGATTAAAGAAAGATAAAAACAAATCAGTGGTAACATGTTTGAGTGTTGCTTCTGAAATAAATGTAATCTTCAATGTGAATGTTCTGGAAGATAGGGAGGAAGTACATTCAAAAATAG
>CM031620.1:58891688-58904188 GCA_018398815.1 Conus ventricosus | reverse complement strand
TTGCAGAAAGCATGTCTATAATGATCTGTGTGTATTGCAGAAAGCATGTCTATAATGATCTGTGTGTATTGCAGAAAGCATGTCTGTAATGATCTGTGTATATATTGCAGACAGCATGTCTATAATGATCTGTGTATATATTGCAGACAGTATGTCTATAATGATCTGTGTATATATTGCAGACAGTATGTCTATAATGATCTGTGTGTATATTGCAGACAGTATGTCTATAATGATCTGTGTATATGTAGCAGAAAGCATGTCTGTAATGATCTGTGTGTGTATTGCAGAAAGCATGTCTATAATGATCTGTGTATATATTGCAGAAAGCATGTCTGTAATGATCTGTATGTATTGCAGAAAGCATGTCTATAATGATCTGTGTATATATTGCAGAAAGCATGTCTATAATGATCTGTGAATATATTGCAGAAAGCATGTCTATAATGATCTGTGTGTGTATTGCAGAAAGCATGTCTATAATGATCTGTATATATATTGCAGACAGTATGTCTGTAATGATCTGTGTGTGTATTGCAGAAAGCATGTCTATAATGATCTGTGTATGTATTGCAGAAAGCATGTCTGTAATGATCTGTGTATGTATTGCAGAAAGCGCTGGGTGTTGTTCCCACCGGAGCAGTCCCGTGACCTGTACCCGACACGCATCCCCTACGAGGAGTCCAGCGTGTTCAGTCAGGTGGATCTGTCATCTCCGACACGGTCCGCTTCCCTCACTTCACAGTGGGTAGCTGGGCTGTACATGTCAGAGTTTCCCACTGGAAACGCTAAGATTTCTGTTACAGAACTGTTGACCTTAAAACTGTTGTTGGTGTATTTCTCAGTTAAAATGATTGTGCTTTCCTAAAAATGTGTGTACACATCTTCCAAATTTGTGAAGTTTTGTAAAAGCACGGGGTCCCTGCTGTTGTTCCAACATCATCCTGACGCGAGTTTGCGCGCATGATGTGTCGCGAGTTGTTACTCTTTGGTTGTCACACTCAAACACAACGGTTGCACACCGCAAGTGCAACTACAGCTCAAGAGCTTCGTCTCGGATCTTTTTCCAAAGTATTTTTTCCGGTTTGGCGTATTCATCGCATTTTCACTAAACATGTGTTCAAAATATGGCGAAGTGATATGGATAAACAGGTCTGCTGTTTGCTTCTGCAAATGAACAAGTGTGTCAGACCATTAAGTACCACATAGGACTGCATGAAGATTTAATGACATCAGATAATTTTTTATAAAACTATGTTGGGTATCGCCTTGTAGCGAGATGCAACAGCCTTGCTGAAAACAGTCCTCCATGGAACTGTTAAGGGAGGGAGAGGGAGGGTAGAATAGAGGAAAATCATGAACTGATAACATTGCAGAATGGACTGGAAAAAAAGAAACATTTGCAGAGACCAAAGCCTTGGCATTCAGCCGACAGGACTGAAGAAATGGGGTCAATTATTCTTCAGTGTGGTGCCTCAGTGACTTCCATGGAGTTGAGGGAGAGGAAGGAGAGATGTGCTGGAACGTCTGGATGAGAGGCATCAGAAGTAGAACAGCAGAAAATTGGAAACACACACACCACACACACACACACACACACACACACACACATGATCTTTTTAAGGGTAACTTCTCTCTGCCCCCTCCCACCTTCTTCCTCCCCATCCCCCCCCCCCCCCCCCCCCCCCCAAACCCCTCTCGTTCCCATTCCTCATCCTTATAGTGAACCCAAACGAGAAGGCCACTCTGTAGAAGACTTCCGGCTTTCTTACACTTATCCAAAGCTAGAGATGTTTGCCAACACAGTTAGCTGTATAAAGAGGAGATTGGTGATCCACTCGTAGAAGACTACAGGCTTTCTTACACTCATCCAAAGCTAGAGATGTTTGGCCAACACAGCTGTATAAAGAGGAGATTGGTGATACACTTGTAGAAGACAGCAGGTTGTATTACACTCATCCAGAGCTAGAGATGTTTGGCCAACACAGTTAGCTGTATAAAGAGGAGATTGGAGATACTGTCGTGAATGAGATCTATGTTGATGAGCTAGTGCCCACAGTTGTCAGTGGTAATCCAGGCTGTGTATTTACTGTGGAATTGTTCACACAGAGCGCCAGGCCAGTGGTGGTCACTCTGGAGCCCGGTCAGGTGCTGTATGTGCCCAGACAGTGGTGGCACTAGTCACCTGCACAGAGATGGCCATCAGCATCAACACCTGGGTGGACATGGTGAGATTGTGTGTGTGTGTGTGTGTGTAAATTATCAGAATGTATTTGATGTGTCTCTGTGCTAATTCTCTGAAAGCAGTGTGTGTGTGTGTGTGTGTGTGTGTGTGTGTGTAAATATCAATGTATTGATGTCTCTCCTGTGCTGATTGTCTGAAGCAATGTGCTGTGTTGTAGAGGGAGAGTGTGTGTGTGTGTCTCAATTACCAGTTTGTATGTGATGCATGTCTGTGCTAATTCTCTGAAAGCAAGGTTGTGCGAGCGTGCGTTTGTGAATTCTCACAATATGTCCTTTGTCTCTATTGTCATTATTCTGTTTATAGTGTGTATGTGTGATGCGTGTGTGTGAGAGCGTGCATGTGTGTGTGTGGCGTGCATGTGTGAATTCTCACAATTGTTTTTGTCTGTGTCGTAAATTCTCTGTTTACAGAGTGTTTGTGTGTGTGTGTGTCTGTATGTGTTTCTGTGTGTGTGTGTGTGTGTGTTCACAGCCAGAAGATGCAGACAGTCGGGTGCAGGAGGCTGTGACACGTCTGTTGGCGTCATCACTGATCCCCTACCTCTCCAGACAGCAGGAACACAGGTGGAAGAGCTCTGGATCAATCCCACAGAGGTGATTGTCAAGGCTTGCTCGCTCTCTCTCTCTCTCTCTCTCTCTCTCTCTCTCTCTCACACACACACACACACACACACACACACACACACACACACACACACACACACAATTAACTCGTCAGGTTTTAGTGACATGAAAGTGTGCAACAACTTTAAACTTTTTATCTTAGCTGAATTCCTGTCATTCGATAAACCATGCTCGTTATTCTGTCATAATGGTGATACTTTTTAGAAATTTGAATGGGTGCTTTTTAAAAAGAAAAAAAAAAGTCCTCAAGAACATTGCTTGCCAGCCATGATCTTCTCCATGCACGAAAGGCGGAATCGTCTCTGCTCAGAGAGGTATCGCCGGACATGAGACTGGCTGGAGTAAAAGATCCCTCAGAGAGGGGAGGTGACTGGCACCTTCACCAGCAGTGAAATCAGAAATCCAACTCTTTGACCGTCTCAGAGTGGAGACCGGGATCAAGAGGCATCTCCTTGGATGCCTTTTTTCAGGTCTGCTGGAATGAGAGGAGATGGGAGGAAACACGTAAGCGAACATCCTCTCCCACAAAATCGACAGAGAGCGACCACAGCCGTAGCTAGTGGGTCTGGAACTGGCGGCACACAGACTAGAAGCTGGTTGTCCCACCTGGTCACAAACAGGTCCACATGGGGAGTCCACAGACTCTGACATAGGGACTGAAAAATGTTCTTGTTGTAGCATCCACTCCAGGCTGTACTCTACACTTACTTTTATGGTATATCCTGGTGTCATCCAGGCCCGAGAGATACAGACACCTGCAGTGCTGGTCAGGAAGTGGCACACGCCAGTAGTACGTGATCTTTCCTGGATAGGGTGTCTGCTAGACCATGGAGTTTGCCTGGGATGTGTCATATGAACAAGGAGATTTCCATTGCTAGACAAAACAGCTGTGCTGTCAGCTGAAAAGAAGTCAAAGGCAGAAAGTGGCCATGGCTTCTGCAGAGTGTTTTTGGTTGGCTTTTGCCTGCAGATGACACGCATCTCAAAATTTTGTGTAAATTTCTTGTCTGCCCAGTTGGAAGCAAAATAGTGTCACACTGTGACATGTGTTGGTAAGATGCTGAGAATGGGACAGAGATTCAGAAAAGCTGTGCCAAGAAATGGGTTCTGGTTGTGGTTTGACTGGAATGTGTGAGATAAACCACCAGGCACTCAGATTTGTGTCAGATCACATCAGTATGAAAGCAAGTTTCAAGAATTTTTTTTACCAGGGGAGGGGGAGTATGCCTACTGGACTTCCCTAGAATTTCAGTGATTTTTCTTTCCTCGGCGTGAGCCTTGATGCTTGTAAAATGTGAAATTAAGTTTTGTTTCCCTGAAAAAATATATGACTGACTGCACATGTGAAGAGACAGAAATGTTTTTATGTGGCTTTTAACATGTCATGGGACTTAAGGATTTTAACATTTCATGGGACTTAAGGATTTTAACATGTCATGGGACTTAAGGATTTTAACATGTCATGGGACTTAAGGATTTTAACATTTCATGGGACTTAAGGATTTTAACATGTCATGGGACTTAAGGATTTTAACATTTCTTGGGACTTAAGGATTTTAACATGTCATGGGACTTAAGGATTTTAACATTTCATGGGACTTAAGGATTTTAACATGTCATGGGACTTAAGGATTTTAACATTTCATGGGACTCAAGGATTTTAACATTTCATGGGACTTAAGGATTTTAACATTTCATGGGACTTCAGGATTGTTTTCACTTTTATGGTCAGGAGCTGGAAGGAGCATCGTGCAATGTACAATACCTGAAGACAGCGCTGTCATCTGTGACTGCATACCTCAGCACAGCTTCGGATGGGACTCCAAGGTACTCAGACCTTCCACCCCAAGATCACCTCTGTGACAAGGGAACATCGTCTGCAAGTCGGGAAACAAGAAGGCAGACATCTGAAGGAGCAGAAGGCCAGGTGTCTTCAGGCAAAGAAGAGCCCCTGTCTGATGGACAGGACAGGCTTAGATCACCTGCTGCTGACATGAGCAGCTCAGACTGTCGGCATCCGCCACATCGATCAGCAGATGAAAGAACAGACTTTCAGACACCTTCCAACATGGTGCGTGCAAGACAGAGTGTTGCAGAAGATGGCAGAGCTGAATGTAAAGAGAGAGAAAGATGTGGCAGTGGTGATGAGAGAGAAAGATGTGACAGTGGTAAAGAGAGAGAAAGAGGTGACAGTGGCGATGATGTCCAGATGTCTGGCATGCTGAGTCATGTGGGCAGATCGTTGAGAGGTGTGGCAGTGCGTGTCGTGGATTCTCCATTCTCCTTGTCAGAATTTAAGAAGCAGGAACAGCAGAAGACAGGCAGCTCAAGACAGTGCAGTAGTACTGTCACAGACACACAAAGACAAGGCACTGTGTCTCTCAAGAGGAAATGTGTTGATTCTGAAAACACTGACAACACAGACATTCAAGAGAGTAAAGCTTCAAGACCAAGTATAACTAAATCCTGCAGCGCAGGTAGTCAGATCATCACCCGTGCAGACTTTTCTCCAGAGTGGAAGAGGATGTGCCCTGGGGGAAACAACAGAGTGACAGGTACAGATGCTGAAAAAGGTGCCCAGATGTGCCCTGACCCTTGCAGGCTTGGTCCACTGATGTCAGGGTCACGGATTTCCATTTACGCCCCTCAGTCTTGCTGCCTGGAGCTTTACATCAGGCTGTTGGAGAACAGAGACGGGCAGAATCGGATGACTCGGAGCTGGAGGAGAAAGAGAAAGGGAAAGAAGCGTGTGCTGAAACTTGCAGCAGGTTCAGACATGGAGGACACCCTGTGACAGAAGAAGCCGTGCTGAAAAGTGTCCTTCATCCTGATGTTGTGAAAGTCATCGTCGCCAAGTTGAGGGAACAGATCTCATGACACGACGTTATGTTTCATGAGACACAAAGTGCCAGTGCCATGATCATCTGTGGAATGCAGCCTGATCCAGATCACCTCTCTCAGAAGCAAAAGAGCTTGGGCAGCAGTAAGAGCAAGGTGAGCGTGGCTGAATTCCGTGGGTAAAACAGTATGCAAAGTCCTTCAGATATGAAGAAGACTGCAGTGCCAATAAGAAATGACAGTGGTGGTGTCCAGGTAGCAGCACCCTGCCTCTCACCCAGCCATGGGCAGGGACGCTGATGTCCCTACATCCCTTGGGGTTCTCTGTAGCCCTCCGAGAGCCAACCAAGGACAGAGCTTTTAACTTCCTGTTGTTGGCCCCCTACTCTCCTCTTCTTCTCTTTGTTCTCCAGGCATCTGTTGTTGTCCCCCTACTCTCCCCTTCTCTTTGTTCTCCAGGCATCTGTTGTCCCACTACTCTCCCTTTCTTCTCTCTGTTCTCCAGGCATCTGTTGTTGTCCCGCTACTCTCCCTTCTTCTCTTTGTTCTCCAGGCATCTGTTGTTGTCTCGCTACTCTCACCTTCTCTTTGTTCTCAGGCATCTGTTGTTGTCCCCCTACTCTCCCCTTCTCTTTGTTCTCCAGGCATCTGTTGTTGTCCTCCTACTGTCCCCATCTTCTCTTTGTTCTCCAGGCATATGTTGTTGTCCCCCTACTGTCCCCTTCTTCTCTTTGTTCTCCAGGCATCTGTTGTTGTCCCCCTACTCTCCCCTTCTTCTCTTTGTTCTCCAAGCATCTGTTGTTGTCCCCCTACTCTCCCCTTCTTCTCTTTGTTCTCCAGGCATCTGTTGTTGTCCCCTACTCTCCCCTTCTTCTCTTTGTTCTCCAGGCATCTGTTGTTGTCCCCCTACTCTCCCCTTCTTCTCTTTGTTCTCCAGGCATCGTGTCTTGCAGATTAGTTTTCGCCAGGCTGCCTGGCTGTTTCGAAACAGGCCTGTGTTGTTTCACGTTTCTCCTCCTGACATTGGTGAGGTCATCATCATTATGTTCCATTAGCTCACTTGACCCTTTGGCAGACTTCGTCATTTTTTCAATGTGATCTTGTCAGGAGAAGTGGAACACAGCGCATTCTTCGGCGATTCCTGTATATGTTTTAGTGGCTTGATTCCTGGACATTTGGACAAAAGGAAAATTCATGGTTAAAGATGGTTGTAAGAAAACTTAATCGCATGCAGCAAATATTTGAATGGATTGTTTTTCGTTTGTTTTGTTTTGTGTTTGAAGTGGTGACAGTGTCATTTAGTTGGGACAAAAACATAGTTTGGTGTGTGTGTGTGTGTGTGT
This sequence comes from Conus ventricosus, assembly GCA_018398815.1. Taxonomy (NCBI): domain Eukaryota; kingdom Metazoa; phylum Mollusca; class Gastropoda; order Neogastropoda; family Conidae; genus Conus; species Conus ventricosus. The sequence continues at coordinate 58,897,139 of CM031620.1, read as the reverse complement.
TGTGTGTGTGTGTGTGTGTGTGTGTGTGTGTGTGATTACAGTGCCATATGATTAGGACAAAACCTTTAGTGTGTGTGGTTATGATATTATTTGATTGTACAAAAACTAGTTTTTTTTTAAAGTGATTACAGAGTTATGTGACAGGGACAAAAACTTTGTTTTTATGAGCTGTTACGGCGTCATAATTATGATGAATTGAAAAAAAACCCATAGTTTAATATGAAGAAAATAAACTAACAACAACAAAGAGCAATATTCCAGATTCCTTTCAATATTTTGTTTGTGAATACCTTTTTGGTGGCTATGAATTTGTTTTGATGCAAATATAAATCCAACCAGATGTGCAAATCCAACAGGCTCAACTGGGTTGGTTGGTTGGTTGGTGTTCTTTTTTCTTCCAACAGTGAAGTGTTAAACAAAATCTTAGACTATCCTAGCAAACTACTCTAATAAAACTATCTATACAAAAGCCATATGAATTTACACAGTTGCAGAAAATTTGTTTGACTATGATACAGTCAAGTTTTATTTTCATTGATTACATTTGTGATGAAAAAATAACCTGTCAAACAAAGAAGTATTGATGATGCGATGAAGGATCTGTTCAGCCCCTAAAATAACCTGTCAGACTAAGAAGTATTGATGATGCGATGAAGGATCTGTTCAGCCCCTAAAATAACCTGTCAGACTAAGAAGTATTGATGATGCGATGAAGGATCTGTTCAGCCCCTAAAATAGCCTGTCAGACTAAGAAGTATTGATGATGCGATGAAGGATCTGTTCAGCCCCTAAAATAACCTGTCAGACTAAGAAGTATTGATGATGCGATGAAGGATCTGTTCAGCCCTTTCTGGCAAGGAACCATGTATCACAGAAAGATTCAAATGCTGTGAACATTTATTGTGTTGCAGAAAAAGTAAGACTTCTCTGTTATATTCCCTTCAGATGTGCTGATCCTGAATTGTGACAGCTTGAGTGAAGCAGCCTTAAATTTCAAACTGAACAGCCAAAACATGCTTGAAAGGTGCAAAGCCGGTGAATATGCCACGACTGTAAGGATTCAGTTCGAACATGGGTTACTCATGGATTTGATCTACCTGAGTTTGCTTATCCTCACTGAGGAGTGAGGACATAATCCCTCGTAGCACTCACCGCGCCACCTGTTCCCCCTCTCCTCTCCTCCATTCTTGTGACAGCCCTGGTATGGCCCTTTGTGGTCGGCTGGGCTATAAGCAAACATTACCTTACCTTGCCTCCATCCCTCCCCTCGTCAAGCCCCTCCTCCCTCCACCTCCTACAGTCATGCCTCCATCCCTCCCCTCGTCAAGCCCCTCCTCCCTCCACCTCGTACAGTCATGCCTCCATCCCTCCCCTCATCAAGCCCCTCCTCCCTCCACCTCGTACAGTCATGCCTCCATCCCTCCCCTCATCAAGCCCCTCCTCCTCCACCTCGTACAGTCATGCCTCCATCCCTCCCCTCATCAAGCCCCTCCTCCTCCACCTCGTACAGTCATGCCTCCATCCCTCCCCTCATCAAGCCCCTCTCCCTCCACCTCGTACAGTCATGCCTCCATCCCTCCCCTCATCAAGCCCTCCTCCCTCCACCTCGTACAGTCATGCCTCCATCCCTCCCCTCATCAAGCCCCTCCACCTCGTACAGTCATGCCTCCATCCCTCCCCTCATCAAGCCCCTCCTCCCTCCACCTCGTACAGTCATGCCTCCATCCCTCCCCTCATCAAGCCCTCCTCCCTCCACCTCGTACAGTCATGCCTCCATCCCTCCCCTCATCAAGCCCCTCCTCCTCCACCTCCTACAGTCATGCCTCCATCCCTCCCTCATCAAGCCCCTCCTCCTCCACCTCGTACAGTCATGCCTCCATCCCTCCCCTCGTCAAGCCCCTCCACCTCGTACAGTCATGCCTCCATCCCTCCCCTCATCAAGCCCCTCCTCCCTCCACCTCGTACAGTCATGCCTCCATCCCTCCCCTCGTCAAGCCCCTCCACCTCGTACAGTCATGCCTCCATCCCTCCCCTCGTCAAGCCCCTCCACCTCGTACAGTCATGCCTCCATCCCTCCCCTCATCAAGCCCCTCCTCCCTCCACCTCGTACAGTCATGCCTCCATCCCTCCCCTCATCAAGCCCTCCTCCCTCCACCTCCTACAGTCATGCCTCCATCCCTCCCCTCGTCAAGCCCCTCCTCCTCCACCTCCTACAGTCATGCCTCCATCCCTCCCCTCATCAAGCCCCTCCTCCCTCCACCTCCTACAATCATGCCTCCATCCCTCCCCTCATCAAGCCCCTCCTCCCTCCACCTCGTACAGTCATGCCTCCATCCCTCCCCTCATCAAGCCCCTCTCCCTCCACCTCGTACAGTCATGCCTCCATCCCTCCCCTCATCAAGCCCTCCTCCCTCCACCTCGTACAGTCATGCCTCCATCCCTCCCCTCATCAAGCCCCTCCTCCCTCCACCTCGTACAGTCATGCCTCCATCCCTCCCCTCATCAAGCCCCTCCTCCCTCCACCTCGTACAGTCATGCCTCCATCCCTCCCTCATCAAGCCCCTCCTCCCTCCACCTCGTACAGTCATGCCTCCATCCCTCCCCTCATCAAGCCCCTCCTCCCTCCACCTCGTACAATCATGCCTCCATCCCTCCCCTCGTCAAGCCCCTCCTCCCTCCACCTCGTACAGTCATGCCTCCATCCCTCCCTCGTCAGCCCCCCTCCACCTCGTACAATCATGCCTCCATCCCTCCCCTCATCAAGCCCCTCCTCCCTCCACCTCGTACAGTCATGCTTGGCCTCATTCTGTGCCAATGAAAATTCTTACAATCCACATGGAGTTAGGAAGATCAGGTTCCCTCAATGTTAGAAAAATTGTGTTTCCCTGATGGTAGGAAAGTCCGGTTTTTACTGATGCCCCAAAGCAAAGGACCTGCACTGTGGTAGGATCCCTAGAGCTTGGAAAGTCATACAGTTTTAGGAAAATCCATTGCCCAGAAAAATGTTGTGCAGCTTTCAGATGTCTCGTTGCCCAGCACAGCTGTGATATGTTTATGTTGAGATGTCTGGCTGTCAACAACACAGGCAAAGAAATGAGGAAAGGAACAATAAGATACAAATCATTCATTCACGGACATTGGAACATGTATTCTGATAACACTGGTTTTATTTGCATACAAGAAGTCCATCTCACAACAAATCAAGTTTGACATGTCATAATTATCAACAAACCATTCACAGAAATTCTTTCAACAATTTTCATAAAAGAAAAAGAAATAAAATAAACAGCACTTTGCGTGTTAACTGGAGCCAGTTCCCTGCTACTCTTGAAATTCATTTTCTTCTTGTCATGCAAAAAAATATGAATGTCTGCGAATGCCATGGTTTGTATTCTTAAAATGGGATGAAAACAAAATAAGTACTGTAGTTCCAAAGAGACAGTCATGGCAAAACTGACCAGGGTTCTAAACCAAGTTGTCGCTGGTTTTCCCAAACAGCAAACAGTGCAGCACATTGCTGCTGAGCTTAATGTCAGGTTCCAACTACCCTGTCTTCCTCACTCCATCACCAAAATTGGAACGACAGCACTGACTGCTTCTGTCACTTGTGGCAGTTGACATAGTGGAGACAGTTATCATCCAGAATGTTATACAGCAGTTCACAAAAGCATTATAAAGCAGTCATCAAAAATAAACGACAGCAGTATCAAAAACATATTGATTATCAAAAATATACAACAGCAGTCATAAAATACTGCATGATGAAAATTTAACATTCATTATAAGGACTTAGTGTGCCAGACATATTAAAGCAGTCGATCATTCCCAGCTGTCGAACCCTGAGTGGGTCAGTGCTCTGAAGATGATTCAACAGGGCTGGATTGCTTTCTGTAGTGTTATAGGAGGGAGATAGGAGAGAGTGGAGAGTCCCCTCCCCCCACCACCACCCCTCCCGCACCCACCCACCAACCCCTTTTTTTTGGAACAATATTTGCAGTATCAATGCAGGAATGGACGATGAAGTTTCACCAGCAGGTTGTTTAGTCGAAGAGGATTCCAGAACCCCTTTAACCCTCGGTCCCCTCCCCCCACTCTTCCCTCCCTGCACCCGAGCCAATCTAACCCTGTTCAGACATCAACACTCCTGGCACCTACGACAGAGGACGGCCAATGATTAGAGAGTCATGAGATGATGGAACATCTACGACAAATTCAGACTGTTCCATGGAATGCATAGTAGAATGTAGTATCACAGAATTGTCATGAACTGATGAAGACACAAATTAAAACGTCATTCTTGTATGGTGTGAAAATGTGGGGAAAGACACCTACCCCTCCCCCCCACCTAGCCCCCCCCCCCCCCCCCCCTCCATTCCAAATTTGCCACCATGTATATGTGGAAAGTAAAGGTTGCCTTGCCATATATTTCCATGTAAAAAAAAATGAAATGGTAAATATTTTCATTTCAAATAATCTTTGTATATTCATTTTTTTTTTTTTTTACTTAGTACTGCTTTGCTAAACATTTTCATGTCACAATAGTCTTGTTGTGCAACAATAAAACAAGTTACTTCTGTGAGAAAAATCAAATGATTCAGTCTGATCCAACATCAAAAAGAACACACTCAAACAACTGGTCTTAAATCAACATCTTCTTCTTCTTTTTCTTCCTAAAGGACTGATTCACTCAAAAACGAGTAGGTCACCAGCACGCATGTTGAAAAATAAAATAAAATATGTCAATAAATAGGGGCATAAACAAAATGTTTCTCATATGTTGTTTTTAAGCGATCAAAACCCCTAATTTTTGTTGTTGGAACATAGGTATAAATAACAAAATAAAAACAAAACGGAAATAGCAAGAAAGTTGACCACAAATCACATCAGAAATGATACAAACTTATCAGCTGCAATGCTTAGGCAGCAAACTTGCCAACAACACATGCTCCAATGTCCATAAGCAAAGACAGCATTTTCATCCTATCAATGAAAGTCAGCCATAAACAAATAACCTGTTCTGCATGCCACAAGCAAAGATTGTGCTCCAAAAATATCAATCCATTAAAGGCAAACTTGGTGATGAAATAAAGCATTGCAAAGCTTCGGCATTAGAACAATTGCTATTCTCTGCACACACCTGAAGCACACACCACACAAGCTAATGTAAGTTTTAAATTTTGCACAAATAGCACGAGAAACTCGCACGTGCTTCACAGTCCTTATATACAGACTGCTTTGAACAGGCAAAAATTCGCTCAAAAAAGATCAAAAAGCAGTACATGGTGACACTTCTACTCTCTTTTTTTTCTTTTTATGTTTTCCTCACACACACAAAACTCTGACCATACTCAGGGATGAGAACAGCTCCGCCGTTCTCCACCGTTCCGCCGTCTTTAAAAAAAATCTCCGCCGTTCGAAAAAATCTCCGCCGAAAAAAAAAAAAAAAAGCTA
>CM031620.1:58875631-58888131 GCA_018398815.1 Conus ventricosus | reverse complement strand
ACCTGCATTGCTCCACCAGTGCACACTCACCACCGCACATACATCTACAGCATACGCTGGGGGCCCTGAGAGATTCAAAGTCTTATCCCAGTTGACATGCATTTGATCGTTTGTGTCTGTTATTGGAAAGGCCCAGTATGAGGTTGCCCCAATCGCTGAGAGTCTTCACAGTGTTGGTCTTGAGATTATTCTAGTATTTGTTTGTTTGGTAATGTTTCTTGCTCTTGCTTTAAGTCTGGACGTGTGGCCACTCCCTCAGATCTGAAAGATGGCGTATGGAGTAGTGGCTTTGTGCTTGTTTTAGATGATTCTTTAGATGTCTTGTCATATCAAATATGATCCATTTATCCCTTTGATCCTGAAATTCCCTCAGTCATTCTGTTTTCGTTATTGGGTCCTTTTGGCAGATAGACTGAAGCAAGATTCAAAATTAGATTTGATGAGAATTTTACCATTACGGTACAACATGAAACAGATGATATGTTATTAGTTACAGGTGGTGTTCTTATGCAACGGTCCAGACCTTCACTTATATAAACAGCAGTTTGAACACGGTCTGAACATTGTTCAAAAACTGGAGGGTAGTAATATCCAGGTATAACAGACAGTTTATCCCTGCTTACATTCAATGATTGTAGTAATAATAACACTTGAATATTTTCAGATGATAAATATTGCTTTAAGTAATATATATTTTTTTGTAATAGAGCGACAGTTCCATTGTAGGATGTTTATGTTAGTGTTTTTCTTTTTCTTCTTCGTAATAAATAGAGTGTCTCAATATCGATGTTTTTTTTTTTTTTTTTTTACCACTTTTTTTTTTAATCATGTCTGAAAGGTGTTTGGAAATAGAAAAGTAGGAGAATAAAACCCGAGAAAGGAAAACAAAGTGGGCAGGTCTCCCCTCCAAATCTCTTCCTAACCCCCCCCCCCCCTCCTCCCCACAAAGTATGCCTGTTTTTGTTTCCAAAGATCTCACAGACATTTCAACCCTATAGTTATTGTTCAAACAAAATTGTCCGTTTATGGCCTGAAGACCCAAGGAAGAAGTGGACAACCAAAGCCAGGAGGGGGCATGAAAGCAGGCGGAGGGGGGCACCGACGGTGCGTGTGTGTGTGTGCATGCGTGCGCGCGCGCGCGAATGTGTGTGTGTGTGTATGTGTGTGTGTGTGTGTGTGTGTGTGTGTGTGGTGTGTGTGTGTGTGTGTGTGTGTTGTTATTATGTTTAACGTCTGTTCACTAACAGTGATATTAGACGATGGGAAAGGATGGGGGGAAAGGGAAGGGGTGGGAAGAGTGGGAAGGAGTTGACTGCATGTTGAGTTTGATATGAACGTAGGCCTTACGTGTGTGTGTGTCGGTACTTGCATGGGTGTGTACAAGAGCTTCAGATGTAATTATTGCATAAGGAAAATGGGTAAAAATGTTACATAATTACCAATCAATGAGGATCAAAGCTATGGACATATGAAAATCAGTGAGGATCTACCAAATATGAAAAAAAAGAACAATAATGCATTAATCCTTCAACATCGAATTAGCAAATAACACACTAAGAAAGCTACAGCCAACACATGCATTTGCATGTCATAAAAAAAAAAATATATATATTTACATATATGAAATATATTGCATGCGTGTGTGTGTATGTGTGTGTGTGTGTGTACATGTGTGTGTGTGTGTGTGTGTGTGTGTGTGTGTGTGTATGTGTGCGCGTGCGCGTGCGCGTGTGCGCATGAGTGCGTGCATGTACGGGCATGCATATGCCTGTGCGTGCGTGCGTGCATGCGTTCTTGCATCCGTATTTGTGTACGTGCGTGTATGTGTATACGCTGCGTGTGTGTGGTGTGTGTGTGTGTGTGTGTGTGTGTGTGTGTGTGTGTGTGTGTGAACACACTGAGACCCTTTCATGTAAGTGTGGCAGTTTCGCCAATTTCAAACGTTGGCTGCCCAAACAGTCCATTCACACACACACACACACACACACACACACACACACACACACACACACACACACACACACACAAACACACACACACACACACACCACACACACACACACACACACACACACACAAACACACACACACCACACACACACACACACACACACAGAGGGAGAGAGAAAGAGAGAGATGATGATGATGATAATCTTTATTTCCAAGGGTAACAGATAAGCAAACACATGCTTTTTTCATCCGGCCCTTGTCCCGCTAAGAGAGAGAGAGAGAGAGAGAGAGAGAGAGAGAGAGAGAGTATGTATTTTGAGTGTGTGGGACGGGGTAAGAGCCAGTCGAAGTTTTGGACGCATTTTCATGAAAAGATACTTCAAGGGAAACTACTCTACTTATATGTTTCACAGTAAACAATTTTGGATGCAACTATCCTGCATGTGGGCGGTGGGAGTCCTATCCACGGATGTTAAGAAAAGAAAGTTAGAATGCTTCATCCTTGCGTGTTTCTGTGCCTTTGATATAAGAATGTAAACTAATTCGAAAAGTAAAAAAAAAAGAAAAAATTACCACGAGCATGCAAAGTTTTAGCAGTAGCTGCCTATTCACATGACTGAGGTGATACATAAACGCTATCTGTGGATGCAAAAATGTTGAACGAACAAAATGAGAGTAGATGATCAGCTGAAAGGGAAAAAAAAAGTCAGCACAAGGTGTTGAGCTTTTTTTTTTTTTTTTAAATTTTTTTTTTTACCTTCAGTAACCTGTGGCAAGGCATGCACTGCCAATGATTTAAAAAAAAATCTTTCAGGGTCAGTCATTGGTCACCGGCTCAGCGGGGGCGTTTCATGGATTGGCATACCATTCCATTGCCTTGGTCTCTGTAGCCATTTTGTAGGTGGTCGCAGAAGGTGTGGAACGCATATTATAGAGCACAATGATATCAACATTTCTTGAAAACAGTACTTGTTCACATATTCCAGACTTATAAAAGAAAGTATTGAAGAGTTGCAGTTGTTACAATTTTCAAAGTTTAAGTTCCAGATGTTAGTGACCAAATGGTGGGTCCATGATTTGTATGACTTGGATGGAGCTCTTTGCTGTCCTGGATAAAGGATGAAAACATATTTGTTTATCTGTACTGATGATCAGATTGTTTTTTACTTGTTCACTCTCTTTGTGCTTTTTTTCCCTTTCAGAATGGAGTGTATGCGGTTTTTATTGGCGGCCTTTGTGATAGTATCAGCAGCACCTTCACCACGCCCCCATATCGTCTTCATTATTGCTGATGACTTGGTAATTTTTACTTTGAAACAAATACTGTATTTGCAAGAAAAATGAAATTATGTATGTTTCTCTTGAGTTGGTCATTTTCATAAGTGCCTCTTTTTCACTATTTATAACTGTTTAAAACAACTAAACATATTTGCTATGCTAATCATTGTCAGACCTTCAAAGGTAAATCTGATGATTTTTGTACAAGATGTCTTATATATTTTAAGATTACATGGTTACTTGATACTTCAAATGATTTTCCCTCCCCCCCCCCCTGCTTTTTTCATGTTGTTTCTTATTCATTGCCAGAACAAGTAAATGTTTGTTTTTAGTATCCCTGAATATTCTGTGATGTGCTTGCTTTCATTAACTCCCATCTTCCAGTGTGGGGAAAGAACAGCCCAATCACTGAAGCTAAAGAACAGCTCAGTCATGGAAGTCTGCATGTGCTGCAGATGAAAGAGGTCTGCTGTGCATTTCCCATCATATCATCCACTGTACTAACTGAATGTGGTCCCCATAGAAAGGAGCCAAAACAGACCGGTGCATAGAATCTGTTGTGGCTTACAAAAGTCCTGAATGTCGAAGTAAAACTGCTTGCACAGTTTGACAGTTGATAGTGTGGTGATCAGCACAAGTTCGATCCATACATGTCATGGTCTGAAGCCTGTTGTTCATTGTTACTGATGACCATGGAGGAAGGGAGAGTGGGGTTGGGAGGTGGGGGTGGGTGTGAGGTATGGGGTGAGGATGGAATATGCAGATGAATCGATGCCCAAAGATTGATTCAGAGAAGGTGATAATTTCAGGAAATTGGTATATTCATTACAAACCATGTTTCTCTGTGCATGGCAGGGATGGGGAGACGTGGGATTCCATGGCTCAGAAATCAGCACGCCCAACATCGATGCTCTCGCCTACAGTGGTATCATCCTCAACAACTATTATGTGTCTCCCATCTGCTCTCCCACCCGCAGTGCTGTGATGACTGGAAGACACCCCATACACACGGGTCGGTGCTGCACATTGTGTTACATCTTACATCATGCACATTAGTTCGTGAATACTGGGTACATCTGCCTAAATCTGTTACACTGTACAAATTGAGTGAATACTGGGTACATCTGCCTAAACCTGTTACACTGTACACATTGAGTGAATAATGGGTACATCTGCCTAAATATGTTACACTGTACACATTGAGTGAATACTGGGTACATCTGCCTAAATATGTGACACTGTACACATTGAGTGAATGCTGGGTACATCTGCCTAAATCTGTGACACTGTACAAATTGAGTGAATACTGGGTACATCTGCCTAAATATGATACACTGTACAAAATGAGTGAATACTGGGTACATCTGCCTACATCTGTTACACTGTACAAATTGAGTGAATACTGGGTACATCTGCCTAAATATGTTAACACTGTACAAATTGAGTGGATATTAGGTACATCTGCCTAAATATGTTAATGCTGTACAAATTGAGTAAATACTGGGTACATCTGCCTAAATATGTTAACACTGTACAAATTGAGTGGATATTAGGTACATCTGCCTAAATTATGCTAATACTGTATAAATTGAGTGAATACTGGGTACATCTGCCCAAAATACTGGGTACATCTGCCCCAAAATGCTACACTGTACAAATTGAGTTGATACCAGTTGGGTACATCTGTCTAAATCTGCTACACTGTTCAAATCAAGTTGATACTGGGTACATCTGCCTAAATCTGTTACACTGTACAAATTGAGTGAATACTGGGTACATCTGCCTAAACCTGTTACACTGTACACATTGAGTGAATAATGGGTACATCTGCCTAAATATGTTACACTGTACACATTGAGTGAATACTGGGTACATCTGCCTAAATATGTGACACTGTACACATTGAGTGAATGCTGGGTACATCTGCCTAAATCTGTGACACTGTACAAATTGAGTGAATACTGGGTACATCTGCCTAAATATGATACACTGTAAAAATGAGTGAATACTGGGTACATCTGCCTACATCTGTTACACTGTACAAATTGAGTGAATACTGGGTACATCTGCCTAAATATGTTAACACTGTACAAATTGAGTGGATATTAGGTACATCTGCCTAAATATGTTAATGCTGTACAAATTGAGTAAATACTGGGTACATCTGCCTAAATATGTTAACACTGTACAAATTGAGTGGATATTAGGTACATCTGCCTAAATATGCTAATACTGTATAAATTGAGTGAATACTGGGTACATCTGCCCAAAATACTGGGTACATCTGCCCCAAAATGCTACACTGTACAAATTGAGTTGATACCAGTTGGGTACATCTGTCTAAATCTGCTACACTGTTCAAATCAAGTTGATACTGGGTACATCTGCCTAAATCTGTTACACTGTACAAATTGAGTGAATACTGGGTACATCTGCCTAAACCTGTTACACTGTATAAATTGAGTTGATACTGGCTACATCTGCCTAAATGTGTTAACACTGTACAAATTGGTCTCTATCTGTCTTACACAGTAGTAGCCAAAAGGCAAGTGCAAAAAACACAAATACGATGCACAGTAAGGTTCATGGACATGGGTATATTCACAGGGGTTCTGGTATTTTTAGTTTGCAAACTTTTCACCACAACAGGTTTGTACATCTCAGTGACCTGAAGTCTTTTTTGTTGTTGTTATCTGTGTGCGACTACCGAATATCCCAGTGTTTGCCTAATTGCAGTCACAAACAACACAAACACAGGCTAGCAGTGGTTGGCCTGACACAATTGTGAAGAATTAAAAGTGCGAAATCGCGACATTTTGGTGGAAGTATCATGATGTCTTTCTGCCATCCTTTTGCTACCAAGTCACAAGACTTATTGGTGATGTGTTATTGGAACCTTACCGATTCTTTGGGATGCAGTATTAGCCTGCTATTTACATCAGGTACATTCTACCAAAGTGCCTATGTAGATTGTAAACCTAGTTGTCTTTGACTCCGACCTTGGTATGTCATCACAATGATTGGCACCTAACCCTGCCCCCCCCCCCCCCCCTTTCTCTCCCTCTTAATCTCTCTCTCTTCTCTCTCTCTGTTTCTCTCTCACTCTCTCTCTGTGACTCATTCTCACTCTCTCTCTCTTTCTGGGTATGAAATAGTATCTGTCATAAAAATGGATGGTCCTGGTTGTGTACTTGTATTTATAAATGGTATACATAGTGGTTGATTAGTGGTCATCTGTCTGACATTTTGCCCAGTACATTTACATCTTTCTTGAGCAATAAGGGGAAAAAAGTGCAATGGTACATGGAGCAGATCTCTTGCATTTTATTCTACTCATGCTGTATAAGTATGAAACTATTTCAGCTCACATGTAGTTATAGGTGGGGCAAGTCTGTCAGATATGTAGTAATACATAGAGCAAGCATGCAGTTGTTATTGTTGTTATTGTTGTCGTACCCTGGCTAAAAGTCTCCAGGGATCATCCAAACAGCTAAAGTATTTGAACACAATGGTACAAATGCATCAGCTGGGGATGAGAACATTATGTGTGTGACGGTTTTTGATCACACTGCCACATAGGCAGCCACACTCCGACTTCAGGGATTTTGGAAACTGATAATGTTATGCTAGGAGCTTGTCATAACTGAAGACAATCCCCGCATAACAATGCAGAGCATAACAGCATTTTGATGTAGCCTTGGTGTTCTAGATGTCAATTGGCCTGACACAGCATAACAACATGTTGATGTAGCCTTGGTGTTGTAGCCTATGTCAATTGGCATGACACACATAACATGTTGATGTAGCCTTGGTGTTGTAGCCTATGTCAATTGGCCTGACACAGCATAACAACGTTTTGATGTAGCCTTGGTGTTGTAGCCTATGTCAATTGGCCTGACACAGCATAACAACATGTTGATGTAGCCTTGGTGTTGTAGCCTATGTCAATTGGCCTGACACAGCATAACAACATGTTGATGTAGCCTTGGTGTTGTAGCCTATGTCAATTGGCCTGACACAGCATAACAACGTTTGATGTAGCCTTGGTGTTGTAGCCTATGTCAATTGGCCTGACACAGCATAACAACATGTTGATGTAGCCTTGGTGTTGTAGCCTATGTCAATTGGCCTGACACAGCATAACAACGTTTTGATGTAGCCTTGGTGTTGTAGCCTATGTCAATTGGCCTGACACAGCATAACAACGTTTTGATGTAGCCTTGGTGTTGTAGCCTATGTCAATTGGCCTGACACAGCATAACAACATGTTGATGTAGCCTTGGTGTTGTAGCCTATGTCAATTGGCCTGACACAGCATAACAACGTTTTGATGTAGCCTTGGTGTTCTAGCCTATGTCAATTGGCCTGACACAGCATAACAACATATTGATGTAGCCTTGGTGTTGTAGCCTATGTCAATTGGCCTGACACAGGATAACAACGTTTTGATGTAGCCTTGGTGTTGTTCTAGTCTATGTCAATTGGCCTGACACAGCATAACAACATGTTGATGTAGCCTTGGTGTTGTAGCCTATGTCAATTGGTCTGACACAGCATAACAACATGTTGATGTAGCCTTGGTGTTGTAGCCTATGTCAATTGGCCTGACACAGCATAACAACGTTTTGATGTAGCCTTGGTGTTGTAGCCTATGTCAATTGGCCTGACACAGCCTTAAGCCAAGGTGATAGCATGCAGTGATGCACAGCTGATTTCAGCTAGTGCTTTCAGGCAGCAGCTGTATGGCCATGTCATGTCAGATCAGTCTGCAACTCCATAGAGCTGTCTTCTGACTTGATCATCCCCGTGGATCATCATCATCATCATCATCATCATCATTGTCATCATCATCATCATCATCACCATCTCTCATCATCATCATCATCATCATCATCATTATCATTCATCAGTCACTGATCCTCCCACTCCCCCCAATGACTTTTTTTTTTCTTTGATTTTTTGCCTAGTGTAGATTGGTCTTGCAGTCTGTTAACCATCAGAAGTTAATTCTTTCAAGACAGATGCTGCGTAACAAGTTATTTCCCTTAGCAACGGATCATTTTCTTAGATTTTATTTGACGCCTCTTTATACAAACGTAAAAGCATGTTATGTATCAGTGGAAATGGTTAAAACATTAAAGTTTTCACTCAGTGTACTTTCAATGCCATTTAGCTAAAACCAAAGGCTCTGCTGTGACATGAGGAACAGGACATGTTGACTGCTTGGCGTGAAGTGTGTAACAATTCTTATTCTTGGCTTTTTTTCACATAAAAAATGGCTTCTCCATTATGAAAAACAAACAGCAGTTCCTTTAGCTGACACATACAACTATATAGGAAATGTGTTTGTATCCATTAATCAGTAGAAAGGGGAAAAAAATTGGTGAATTTGTATTTAGTCTGTTGTCACATACATACAACACAGCCATCTGGAACAGCTGCCTGGCTGTTACCTACACACGGCACAACACAAAAGAGTGAATGAATTCTTTAATTTTTTCCCCACGCTTCCAGGAAAAGCTAGAGACACACTAAAAGCATGATGTCTCTTGAACATTAAAGAAAAAATGTCGGTGACAAAGTAAGCAATTGTGAAAAACGTAATTACCTATTTGTCGTTCCATTTGTCTTTTTCTGAGTGAAAAAAAAAGATGATCAATTACATGATTGAAGTACACACTTTAAATAACACAGGTTCTACAGGATCTATACACTATACCAACTGGACACAGTGTTTGACTATACATTTCTGATGAAGCAGATGTCTCATTACCCAAATAGTTCACAAAAGGTTCTACGTGTCTTTCCCCATTGCCCACGATGCATGTCTTCCACGACCCATACTCACTGAAGACAAAGCCGCTGTGAAATGTACAAGTCAAGAGACACTCGCATTTTTGGCAGTGTTCAGTCAAAAGCAAAGTCTGGTAAAGGTTAGAAGAAGGCGTGGATCATAGAGTATGACATATTTTATTTTGACATATTGTCATCCCGTGAAAGGTGGGGATCATAGAGTATGACATGTTTTATTTTGACATATTGTCATCGCATGAAAGGCGGAGATCATAGAGTATGACACGTTTTGTTTTGACATATTGTCATCCCGTGAAAGGCGGGGATCATAGAGTATGACATTTTATTTTGACATATTGTCATCGCATGAAAGGCGGAGATCATAGAGTATGACACGTTTTGTTTTGACATATTGTCATCCCGTGAAAGGCGGGGATCATAGAGTATGACATTTTATTTTGACATATTGTCATCGCATGAAAGGCGGGGATCATAGAGTATGACATGTTTTATTTTGACATATTGTCATCCTTGAAAGGCAGGGATCATAGAGTATGACATGTTTTATTTTGACATATTGTCATCCCGTGAAAGGCGGGGATCATAGAGTATGACATGTTTTATTTTGACATATTGTCATCCTGTGAAAGGTGGGGATCATAGAGTATGACATGTTTTATTTTGACATATTGTCATCCTGTGAAAGGCGGAGATCATAGAGTATGACATGTTTTATTTTGACATATTGTCATCCCGTGAAAGGTGGGGATCATAGAGTATGACATGTTTTATTTTGACATAATATTATTGTCATCCCGTGAAAGGCAGGGATCATAGAGTATGACATGTTTTATTTTGACATACTCTCATCCTGTGAAAGGGGGGTTAAGTGCTGTGACAGACATAGGGATGCGTGGTGTGTGTGTGTGTGTGTGTGTGTGTGTGTGTGTGCACACAAGTTTGTCTGCATGTTAAAGTGTACTCTGGTACTTGATTAACAAACAGTTCTTCTTCTATAGCTGCCAACCTTCCAGAACTTTTCTGGAGTTTGTTTTTATTAAAATCTATTCCTGAAACCTTGAATTTAGTTTTTAAAAAAAGTCCAGAATTTCCAAATTTTGTCAAAGAAAAAAAAAGGTGGGGGCTTAAGGGCATCATTCTTGAAAAGGGACAATACAAGATTGCAGAATAAAGCCCAAGTCATGTAATATGGATGCTGGCAATTAGATGTAAAGCGCATGTCCTTTTTAAACCCCACGTTTGTCAACTGAGAAACAAGGGAGGTTAGAGCTGCTTCCAGTCCGAAGCCAAACTGCCCCCTTCACCCCCCCCCCTCTTCATCCTGTGGTTCCTGAGTTTCAACTGAAGAGGGCTGGCTGTTGCATTTGTTCTGTTCATGTTTGCCCATGATGTGCATGCAGGGAATGCAATGTGTGTCTCAGGTATGCAGGTGGGTGTGATAGGAGGTGCCACGCCCTATGGGTTACCCCTGAACGAGACCACCATGGCACAGCATCTGCAGACCTTGGGATACAGACGACACATTGTGGGAAAGGTGAAGGTCAAACTCTTCCTGCTCATCTTCACATGACTTCAGTCAGGGTTCAACAATCCTTTGGAAAAAAAAAGAAATTGAAAAGGGAAATTGCATTTGTCATTGATGCCGAGTAAATTATGAGGTAAAAGAAAGACGATACCTACATGCATACTGATATCAGTGGACTTGTACTTCTTCTTTTCACTGTGTAATGGTAAAAGAAAGACGCTACCTACATGCATACTGATATCAGTGGACTTGTACTTCTTATTTTCTCTGTGTAATTTGCGTTTTTGTTTCTTTTTAAGTTTTACACACACACACGACACACACACACACACACAGAGTCACACACACACACATACACACAGAGTCACACACACACATACACACACACAGTCACACACACACACACACACACACACACACACACACACCACACAACACACACACACACACACACACACACTCACCACACACACACACACACACGCACACAAAGAAAAAGAATGGGAAAGGAATTGTTTGGTTTACATAGAATCATAGTACAGATGGTTTCAATCAGAATTTAAATGGTTAAACATCTACATTTACATCATTTACGATATTGCCTTATGTCTTCACACAGACACGGGAAGGGAGAAAGATATTAAGGAAGACGACAAGAACGTGTGAAGTTGCATGCACACTCATGTGCACACATGTATACACACCCAAACCTACATACAAAACCACATAAGCAAACGCACAAAAGGCACACATACGGAAAAACACATACACAGACACAAACACAACTCAAATGTACATTCAAACACACATAGCAAGCACATGTAGGCACACAAACACAGAAGCACATATATGCAGGTACACACACACACACACACACACACACACACACTTGCAGAGACCTATATCCACAGACACACACAGGTCTGCATACACAGAGACAGACATAATGCATACACACACTCACAAAGAATTTATACGCCGGAGACAAAGATAATTCAAACAGACACAGACAAAGTCACATGGACTCACAATCTGTCATTTCAGTGGCATCTGGGTTTCTTTACCGAGCCGTACCTGCCGACCAATCGAGGCTTCGAGACTCACTTTGGCTACTACACAGGGCATGAGGACTACTTCGACCACGAGGCCCAGGATGTAAGTGTCAGCAATGTCCAACATGCAGCACACAATCTGATGAATTGGGTTGAAGTCAGTTGTCGAAGTGTTAACATACGTTCTGTGTGTGTGTACAGCGGTGCTTGCGTGAAGAAATTTTGTATTTCAGATTTTTGTTTTCAAGATGACATGAAAATGTGTTTTTTTAGGATTAACATTGCAATTTAGTTAGTGTTTTATCTAGAAACATGTGAATACCTTAGGGTACAAGAACACAAAATTTCTGAAGGAAGAGCTGTAACTTAGTATGTATGTATGTATACATGTATGTGTGTGTGTGTGTGTGTGTGTGTGTGTGTGTGTGTGTGTGTGTACTTACCAAAACAGTGGATTTACCAGTTATTCAAAAACCTTGAACAATTTCTTTTTCATAAACCCAGCTGTCAGTATATGTGCATGTGTTTCTGCAATGATCGAAACACTGCCATTACCCATTTTCAGCCATGATTTGATCAGAAAGTCCGGATCATAACTGACCAATCAGACTTGCCAACCTTGACCTTCAGAGGCCAGAGCTCTCTGGCAGACATGTCACTGAACACATCAGAAGTGAGGTGCTCTGAAACTTTTCCTTCGTTTCAACCCGATTTGTTTACAACTGTTCTCTCACCATGTTCACACCAGGAACTATTTGCTGTTTGCTGTCCTGCCTGGTCGTGGCAGGTGCTGTTCGTTCCATAATTTCCTGCCTTTTGCCCACGGGGCTGGGGATGGAGGGTAGGGAGGATGAGGAGGAGAAAGAAGAAAAGAGAGGAGA
>CM031620.1:58847947-58867076 GCA_018398815.1 Conus ventricosus | reverse complement strand
GGCAGGACAGTAAACATGAAAGTAGGGTACTCTTGCTCCATGGTGAAATAAATAAACGTCCATAACTCCAAACAAATGCTGCCTATGTCACCATTTCACTGGCAGAAAAGACAAAGCACTGTATGTCTACTTGTCTGTTCTGTGTGCTAATGAGTCGTCATGTCTGCTAGGCGATTCAGCGTTGTGGGTGGCATTCGTCTGGAGTTATGGACGTGCTTACATCATGGGAGCAAGAGTTACCCTACTTGTTTATCGCTTGAAGTTATTACACCAGCATTTTATAACTTTAGATGCATGTATATGTTTTCCTGCATGCTGAATTTTCCCATATTTATGGTCACTTTAGATTTTTAAAATGAAGGTTAAAAAAACATGCACACAACTTTTCAAGCATTAATTTTTTTCAACCAAATGCTATCCATTCCGCATGTTCATGTTTTCCCAAAGACCTTTTGCCCCTCACGTGAGTGCATGTTTGTTTGTCAGCGGGGGAGCACACACAGTGAAAGGCAGAGATTCAGAAGATTGTAAATAGATGTGTGGTATCATATGTAGGGAAGGAGAGAGGAGAGAAGAAGAGGGTGGGGTGGGGGTCAGGGAGCAGAAGGCTTGCACACTGGTGAGTGTGGCATCAAAGTGGAGATGTTCCAGTGTGTAGTGTTACTTTGTTACAGTAAAGTGCTCTGATGTGTTGGAAAAGACTTCACTTTCATTTCGTCGACTATCAATGATCTGTTAGTCACTTGGGCTGTAGTTTTGGAGTCCAACAGGTTTAACCCATTTCAAGCGTACTGCTTACTGTGATTTTCACATTAGTTTTTTTTTCTGCAAACTTTGGAACACATACTAATACTTCCCCATCCACCCTTGACACTGGAATGCTGTTCTGAACCATAACGTAGTGTGGTTGACTGATGCCTTGTGATACATCCATGTCAGGTCTGTGTTGTGATGAATTGAATCAGAGGTTGGCAGTCTTGCAATGTCAACAAAACAAGTATAAGTGGAAATAAATAAACAACATATTACAGAGACGGAAGAAGACTGAAAGGAACAAAGAAATTTGTCAACAAACAATTAAACAGTAAAAGTGAAGACAGATTTCTAGCGGCTGAATCTGAAAGAGAATCAGATGATGTTACCACTATGCCGGGTGAAATCGCTTCATAACTAATCCAGACACAAAAGTCTGGAGAAAAAAACGAAAAAACTAATCATCCATCAATGGTAACGTACAATAAAAGAAAAGAAAAAAAACCCACCTGCAAATATTCTCCGTCGGACATCATGTATGGTGTGTGTGAAGCGGTCAACGTATTTCTGGGGCACCTGCAGAGGATCCGGTAAGTTCCCAGCATGCACTGCCTGGTGAGCCAGGTACAAGAAGAGAGGCTACACACGCACACAACAAACACACACACACATAAACACACAACACACACATACATACGCACACACACACAAGACACACACACACACACAACACAGACACAAAAAACACACAAACACACATATAAACACACACCACACACATACATACGCACACACCCATACAACACACAACACACACACCACACACACACACACACACACACACACACGCGCGTGTAAAGTAAGTCAACATACTAGAAGCAACTAGAATATGAGTTTACAAAAAAAGAAAAAAATGGGCAGAACAGCAGCAAACTGGCATACAGTCATACAATAGTTACGACAACTTTCAAAATTAAAATCATTCCCCACACAACAACAGGGGCCATAGAAACTGAACAGCTCTTAATAATGTGTCTCTTTCTACTGCTTGTTAGAGAATGTTCATTCTAACTCACTGCAACAGAGCAGACCTGAGAAAAAGAAAACATAAAAAAAAATAGTTCCAGAATATCTGCTGTGATGAAATGAGCCAACAAGCGGTTGATGATTCCCAACACACAGGTGTGCATGACCTTGGATGAAGTGTGTTTTAACACCTGAGACCTGTAGCACTAGTCTTTCTACAGCATACACCTCTTTCATCATGTGTATGTGTAGCGGTGGTCTTTCTTGACAGTCTGAAGATGCTACCATGGAGCTACTGATATGTCATGAGAAACTTGAGAACAGATTTTAAAAAGTGTTTATAAGGCTCCACTGAAAAAAAAAACCAGACAAACAAATCACAAGACAAAACACGACGAGTTTGGACCTCTTGGGTCTTCTTCAGACAAGAAACACAACAGTCACAACACTGAAAATGGACGAGCTGTCACTTACCTTCATCCAACTCGGTGCAAGTTGGGCCTGCAGTTGCCACATTTTGCAACTTGGGAATGAGAGATAAACTAGACTTGCGTTCTTGTACAAATAACTTTACTTAAACTGCTGTACAATCAAAGCAAACAGTAATGCTTAATTTTGATTCAAAGCATCCATTCCCCCTTCCTCTCTGTTACCCCCCCCCCCACACACACACACACCTCCCCCCCTTAACCCACACCCTTCCCATCAGAAAATGATGTTGGACTGACCCATAAAATCAAACATCTTTCAGCTAAAAACCTTGTTGCAGAAATGATCTTTCTTCCCAACAGGAAAAGCACCTCCCATCAGAAAATGGTCTGACTGACCCATAAAATCAAACATCTTTAACCCTTTGTGCAAAAAAAACCCCTTACTACAGGAATGTTCTTTCTTCACAACATGAGAAACGGATGGACACCTCTGATGGATCATGAGAGGAGATGATGCCGACAGCTTCCCGGGTGTACATTTCCGTGGAGAAGTTGCCGTTCAGGTCCCACAAGGTCTCCCCGTTTCTGTGTATGTCCAGGCCGTAGAATCCGCTCTGCACACAGCCGTCTGGTTTGACTGTCCTCATGCTCCTTAGTTTGTAGCAGAGTGCATGCACATGCATGCACGTACGTGCGTGCACACACACACACAAACACACGCACACATACACATAAAATTCTTCCTCCCTTTTTCTTCTTCTCCCCTCATCCTCCCTACCCTCCATCCCCAGCCCTGTGGGCAAAAGGCAGGAAATTATGGAACGAACAGCACCTGCCACGACCAGGCAGGACAGCAAACAGCAAATAGTTCCTGGTGTGAACATGGTGAGAGAACAGTTGTAAACAAATCGGGTTGAAAACGAAGGAAAAGTTTCAGAGCACCTCACTTCTGATGTGTTCAGTGACTTGTCTGCCAGAGAGCTCTGACCTCTGAAGGTCAAGGCTGGCCAGTCTGATTGGTCAATTATGATCTGGACTTTCTAATCAAAAATCAATGCTGAAAATGGGTAATGGTGGTGTTTTGAACTTTGCAGAAACACACACACACACACACACACACACACACACACACACACACACACACATGTAGAGCTGGGTTTATGAAAAAAAAAATGTTCTGGGATTTTGACTAGTTGGTAAACTCACTGTTTGGTTAGGAAACAGCACACACACACACACACACACACACACACACACACACACACACACACACATCATGTACGCACACACACACGCACGCACGCATGCACACGCACATCACGCACACACACACACACACCACACATCACGCACACACACACACACATATAATTATGCAAACTAACTTACAACTCTTCTTTCAGAAATTTTGTGTTCTTGTACCTGTAGGTATTAACCCCTTCACTGCCACAGTAAAAATAGCACATTTGAAAATCTGTCTGCCGTGGTAAAATTGAGCTTTTTGGGGTAGGTTCAATGAAATGATTACTGCTCACTTATTTCTTGACAGATCTCTTTGAAT
Organism: Conus ventricosus; assembly: GCA_018398815.1. Taxonomy (NCBI): domain Eukaryota; kingdom Metazoa; phylum Mollusca; class Gastropoda; order Neogastropoda; family Conidae; genus Conus; species Conus ventricosus. The sequence goes on along the minus strand of CM031620.1, from coordinate 58,863,305 downwards.
TTTTGCCTGTTTTGTTGTTATGCATTTGTCTACAATGTTCTATCAAAATGGCTTGATTATGTTGATAATTAGTATAGCAGAAATTGACATAATTATAAAAATTTTACCAAAAATAAGTTTTCGAGTGTACACAAACACATTGCGCCAAACAGAATGAGTCAAAACACTGAAAAAGTGGTCTTACTACTTATTGAATATCAGCACTAACACATGAAAGTCATATAAATCTCAAGGAATGTTGTTCTTGATGATAATCTGCTCATAATTGGAGGTACTATTTTTTAGGTAAAAAGGGGCATAATCATGCTTTTCGCGGTATGTTCACTAACATGTACATTACTCATTTAAGATAAGAAAGATAATGTTGCTTATAGCCCAGCCGACCGCAAAGGGCCACATCAGGGCTGTCACCACGTTAAAATCAACTCACCAGTCATTAAAAAAAAAAAAAAAAAAAACAACCAACTTTCACACATCTCGTTAAATGACATTGTCTACAAACGCACCAGAAACTTTGTTAAAAATCTTTCTGCCGTAAAATCTTAAATCAGATGAAAATGTTAATCTCTCTCAAAAACTCAAGGATCACATCAGGCGGGACATCCCTGAACAGGATCTTCATGGACCTCCGCTGTAAAATGTTTGTGTCTCACATCGTGCAAGTCCCAACACTCTAAAAGAACATGTTTCATTGTGAGTGGCGCATGACATGGAATGCACCACGGAGCTTCTTCACTCTTTAAAAGGTAAGAATGGGTAAAATACGAATGGCCGGTGTGCAGCCGGCACAGAACCGTTTCCTCTTTACGACCACCCGACGTAGATGGGAGGAAGTCCTTAAGGTTTGGACGGATCTGAAAGAGTTTGTTATTCGTCTGTGTGTTCCAATCCTCCTGCCAGAGGTCTCTCACATAATCGTTAATTTTGGGTTTCACATCTGAGCAGGGGATATAAGTGTTGGACAGTTTCTCTCTTGTGGCGTTCTTGGCTAAACGATCAACCATTTCGTTCCCGCCGATGCCAACATGGCCAGGAACCCAAGCAAGAGTAATGTTGTAACCGTCCGCCTTCACTTGCTAAAAAGTTCAAAAAAAGGTAAAAGTTCTGGATGCTGAAGGTTGCGGCCAGCTATGGCCTCCAAAGCTGACAGCGAATCCGACAGAACCAGAAAGTCCCTCTTCGAAGAATGGGAGATTATCTTCAAAGCCAGTACCAGAGCAGTAAGTTCAGCAGAATAGACAGAAGCATCGGAATGTATATGTTCCAACAGTATCTGAGAAGGAGCCTCAGGGCAGTAGACTGCACAGGCCACTCCATCGTCAGACTTGGAACCGTCAGTGAAAACTTTTTGACAGGATGGGAATTTGGAACAGAGCTCAGCATACAATGCCTTGTATGCCAGAGAGCTGGTAGACTCTTTGCGAAAAGCTGCGAGGTCGAAACAAATCTCTGGTGTGAAAAAGGTCCACGGAGGTTGATCCAGAAACTTGGAAAAATCGGACACAACTCCTAGGTCTAGACCTGCATTCCGCACGTGAGGCCGCATACGAAGACCAAACGGCGGAATACATTTTGGGTTGTTTTCAAACTTACTTTGGAACGGAGGGTCAAAGACACAGTCATAGCAGGGTTTTCTGGTTCCGAGAACAGTCTGATATAATAATTCAAAGCCTGCGGTTGGACAGTGAAGGTTCACCCGCCTCTGCGTACAGGCTGTACACAGGGGTGGTGCGGAACGCTCCAAGACAGAGACGAAGCCCTTGATGGTGGATAGGGTCCAAGAGTTTGAGGTAAGATGATCTTGCGGAGCCGTACACAGCACAACCGTAGTCCAGTTTGGAACGGACCAGGGCTCTGTAGAGGTGCAACAAAGTTTTCTTATCAGCGCCCCAGTCGGTGTGTGCTACGATCCGCAGAATATTCAGTGCCTTCTGGCAAGCAGTTTTGAGGTTTTTAATATGGCTGAGAAAGTTAAGTTTTGGTCAAAAATGACTCCCAGAAATTTGGCCTCTTTAACAGCTAGAATGGGAGATTTCCCTCTTGAAGTTCAGGATCTGGAAAAAAACTGATGGAAATTATGGAAGTGAATACACTGCGTCTTTGTTGGAGAAAAGGTGAAACCGTTTTCATCTGCCCACCGATGGATTTTATCTACGTAAAGCTGGAGCCTGCGCTGGACACTCGGGTACAGGCTTCCAGTTGCGTAGACGGCAAAATCATCCACAAACAATGAGCAGTCTGAACCCTGCTGAACTGATTTCACAATGTTGTTGATTTTAATACTAAAGAGGGCAGGAGACAGTATGCTCCCCTGTGGAACACCCAACTCCTGCTCGTGGACATCAGGAAGAGTGGTGCCAACCCGGACCTGAAACTGTCGTTCTGCCAAAAAATTTTGAATAAAAAAGCGGAAGATGACCTCGAAAACCCAGATCGTGGAGATCATGAAGTATCCCCGACTTCCAGGTGGTATCGTAGGCCCTTCTCTAAGTCGAAAAAAATTGCCACTGCATGCTGTCTGTTCAAAAAGCGTTCCGAAGTGTAGATTCCAGACGAATCAAATGGTCAACTGTAGACCGATGTTTGCGGAAACCACACTGTTCTTTCGCCAAAAGGCATTGGTTTCAAGTTTCCACATGAGCCTAGCATTGACCATTTTTTCCATCAATTTACAAAACACAGCTGGTCAAAGCTATGGGACGGTAGTTTGATGGGTTAGAAAGATCTTTTCCAGGTTTGGGAATTGGAATAATGAGGGCTTTCCGCCAAGAAGGTGGAAAGAAAACCCGTAGTCCACACATGGTTGTATACCTGTAGCAGGATGTTCAGACCTATTTGCGGAAGATGTTTCAAGAGTTGATAATGGATTTCATCTAGACCTGGAGAGGAATCGCTGCAAGAGAGTAAGGCAGATTTCAGCTCGTTTAACGTGAAAGGAAGATTGTAGTCTTCCATGGTTGTCTGACGAAAAGTTGCAGGGTGATTTTTCTTTTCGGGCTTTGTTTTTGACAAAAGTGGCTGATTTATTAGAAGAGGAGGAATTCTTTTCAATGGTTAAAGCAAGCAGATTAGCAACTGCTTTCTTCTCTGTTATTAAAGAATCCGAAAACTTGAGATGGTTCACAGTGGGACAGGTGTTTCTTCCCTTTGATTTTCTTAATGATGTTCCACACTTTTTTCTTGGAAGTTTTTGATGTCAGCCTGGAGCAGAAGCTTCTCCAGGACCGACGTTTACTGATTTTAAAAGTGTGTCTTGATTTAGCACGGAGTTTCTGATGGGCTCGAGCGTTGGGACCCGAAGGTCGTTGGTATACCTGACGCTGAGCCCGTTTTCTAACTTTGGAAATTTGTTGGCATTCTGAATCGAACCAGGGTGTTTTTGGCATTTGAAGTTTATCGGAAGACACTGGAATACAGGCTTTAGCACATTTGATCATAGTGTTAGTCAGTGATTCAGCTGGGTCCGGACTCTGAAAAAAATCAGTGTCCTGGAATTCCTTAGAAATAGTGGCTGCAAATAGATCCCAGTTTGCTTTCTTATAATTTAGATGTTGAGAGACAGAGACGTGTTCAGTTATTACAGGTTGTAGAAAGACAGGGAAATGGTCACTTCCGTGCAGATCGTCATGGACAGACCACTCATAGTCCAGGACCAGCGAGGGGTCACAAACCGACAAATCTAAACACGAAAGTGAACCTGTGGAAGAGTGGAGGTAAGTTGCAGATCCGTCGTTCAGACAACACAAATCTAAATCCGAAAGGACATCCTCAATTAGCAGACCTCTGGATGACGTACCGACACTACCACAAAGAGGATTGTGACCGTTAAAGTCACCCAACAGCAAAAAGGTCGAGGAAGTTCTCGTATCAGACTGACAAGGTCCTGACGACAAACCGGGACAGAAGGAGGTAGATAAGAGAACAGATTGTCACAGTCTTGTGGAGAGTGACTCTCGCAGCTACAGCCTGAAGCGAGGTAGACAGAGCGACAGGACTATACAGCAAAGTTTTGTGTAGGAGAAGGGCAACACCGCCCGACAGTCCCAACATGGATGGTTGTGCAGGTTTTGAAAGAATATTAAAGCCAGAAAGTGTAAAGGTCTTCTGGCTTTGAATTTGAGTTTCCTGAAGAGCCACGACGGAAGGTATTATAGATTGACACAGAAGCTGCAGCTCCTCAAAGTTGGATTTTAGTCCACGGATATTCCAATGGAAATATTGTACTATCCATGGTGCAGAGGGTGAAAAGGAGAGAGATCAGGTCATCTCCTCATCAACGTCCGCTTCCAATGGAGTGAATTTATTTTCTTAGTTTTCACTGGACTATGTTGGTCCTCGGACCTGCTGGCAGACTTGCCCGCAGGTGACAAAGGCCTGGAGTTTGGAGATGGTGGAGGCCTGGGGTTTGGAGATGGTGGAGGTTTCTTTCTCATCTCCACCGTCTCCACACTCAGTTGAACTCCCTTGCCTGCACGAGCACTACTCAAGGGAGGTCGAGGTGGTAGGCTGGTTTTTTGATCTGCCCAGCAGCAGATGGAGTAGACTGCTGAGCAGTCTGGGGGGTGGCAGATTTTTTGCCCCACCAGGGGCACCTACTTTGGGTTGGGAGGTGGTGGACTTGCTTCCACCAAAGCTTATCTGTCTTCCTTGCAAAGTTTTGGAAAAAGTAAAATCGTCAGTCTGGCAGCAGACTGAACGTGTCGATACCTTTTTTACTGCCGAAGCATATGAAGATGCTGTTGGCGTCTGACTGCCAACAACCTGCCTGCGGGCTTCAAAAAACGAGATCTTCTTTTTCTGTTTTGACCTTTTGGATGGTCGACTCTTGTATCCAGACAGGGCAGTTGCGTGAAGAGGATGGGTGGTCGCCACCGCAGTTTGCACAATGCGCCGGGTCTTTACATGGCCCATCATATGCCTTGCAGCAAACACCGCACACCTCCTGCCCAGAACAGCAGTCTCTGACATGTCCAAACCTCTGGCACCTGAAGCATCTCAACGGGGATGGGACATACAGCTGAACACGGACGTTCAGGTAGCCAACTTTGATGACCGGAGGCAACACAGGGTTGCAGAAGGTCAGAAAGAGGGTGTTGGTGGCCACTCTCTCTGCACCTTTCTTGACTGTCACCCTGCGCACCTCCGTCACACCCTGGGACGCCAGTTCCGTTTTTATTTCTGCCTCTGAGACACCCGTTAGATCTCTGCAGCGAATCACACCTTTCGATGAATTTAACTGTTTATGGGGAGTTACCCTGATCTCCCTATCCACTAATTTTGTTGCCCTCAACAGCTGTTCAGATTGTTTTCTTGATCGACATTGAACTAGAAACGAGCCATTCCTCAACCTTTTGACGGACTGAGGGTCACCTGCTAAGCCTTGAAAGCCCTTTTGGATAGCAAAAGGGCTCAGAGCTGAAAGGGGTCTTTCCTGCTCCGTCCCTTCCACCACGAGCCAGGAAGCCCAGAAACCTGTCCTCTGTCGTACCTCCGTGTCAGAATCGCTGTCAGAATAACGTTCCCCTGAATAGGGGATGCTGCCTTCCTCTTCCTTTTGGGGGGGATATTTTTTGAAAAGGCCATATTAAGTTCATTGTGTTTCATCCCTCCCTTACCCACCCACCTTGGAGTCCAACTAAGGGGCCAGGGCCAAGAAACCAATGTCTTGACCCCTTCCAGACTTCGGGAGATACATACGACAAACAGAACACTACCACCCCTATCCCCCCTGATCATGCTCAACTCCCGGGAACAGAGAGCTGAGCACTGCAGGGGTTTACTTGGCCAGTAGGGGGACTGTCTGTCTTGACCCAGCCCCAAGAAGGGAGCCGATTAGTACACCCGGGCCAAAGTGTACTTCCTGTCTAGGAGAGGTCCGAGCCAAAGTGATGTGTTGAGAGCGCTGGCCCTCTCAATCACCAGGATCTCATTCCCCTCCGACACAGGTCGCACCGCACGGCAAACGCGGCGGGTCTTAAGGAGACCACAGAGAGAAAGGAGTGTGGAAAAGAAGACTTGAAGGGGAGACGAAGATAGAAAAGGGCCAAATAAGAAGGCAGAAAACAAGAAAAGGAGAAAGGCGGGTTACTCTTAGTCAGGATCCTCACCCTTAGCCTATCTGACATGGGAAGCCCTACCAGGGGCATCAACTTCTTACCACGTGACGCTTAGGCCAGACAGCATCTTAGCTTCTCGGACCTAAAAGCAGTTTGAAAAAACTAGCCTACCTCCAAGTATTGATGCCCCCGCCAGCAAAGCCTAAGGGATCACTGGACCACGCAAGCCCTCCGACCACGACAAGGTCGCAACCCCCGGAGGGACATTACTCATTTATTTGTTGAGTTATTTGTTAGATTTTTTGTGGATTACTTACTTATACCCTTGTCTACAATTTCACATCATTCAATATTGGTTTTGTTTGTTATGATGATGGTTCACACTAATAACATGTGATAAAACAGTTTTTGTTTTGTTTTCAATGTGAGAGTTTTAGAATAATTGAGCATATAAAAACCCACTAAACACAACAAAAATACCTTTTGGTGTTAGCTCAACAACATTACAAACACCTGGGATTCATACTGTTGTCAATAAATGTCCCTCTGTGTAACAATCTGTCTGTTACTGGGGGTACCGTAATTCTACTAGAAAGGGGCATAATTTTACTATTTGGGGTAGGCTCAGTACCTCAATCACTGCTTATGTATTTCTTTACATATGACTTAGATTTTATAGCTTCTCTTTCCTTATACCACAAACTTTGATGCTATATAACAATAATGTAGTTTTGTGAGCCATTAGGGGATGGACAGGGATACATGTATTGGTGGTTTTACAAAAAGAACAGTTTTCAGGTATACATAAACAAATTGCACCATATAAAATCAGTAAACAATGAAAAAGTGATGTGACTAATTGTTCAACATCAGCACTAAACACATGACAGTCATATAAATCCCAAGGAATGTTGTTCTTGATGACAATCTGCTCATAATTGGGGGTACTATTTGTTGGGTAAGAAGGGCATAATCATGCTTTTCACGGTATGTTCACTAACATGTACATTATTCACCCATTTGTTGAGTTATTTGTTAGATTTTTTGTGGATTACTTACTTATACCCTTGTCCACAATTTCACATCATTCTATATTGGTTTTGTTTGTTATGATGATGGTTCACACTAATAACATGTGATAAAACACACACACACACACACAACACACGCATACACACACACACACACACACACACACACACACACACACACACACACAGTAAGCAGACCTACAGTTGTGCACACACACACACACACAAACACACACACACACACACACACACACACACACACACACACATACAACACATGCATACACACAAACAGCTTCCACACACACACACACACACACACACACACACACACACACACACACACACACTACACATATGCACAACACACACCAACAGTATCACACACACATGAATGTAAAAACACCACAATGATACAAAACAAAAAAACTGCTGTGGATGAGTGCTTCTGTGTTATACAAAATGAACAAACCTATATCGAAAACTTGCATACAGAAATAAATAATGCTTAGGCGCGCGCGCGCACACACACACACACACACACACTCACACACAACACACACACACACACACACACACACACACACACAGTCCCACCTATCCATACGGTCATTATTTGCCATAATTGTAGTTTCAGTAGGAAATGGGGCAAAGAAGAGAAATACAGAAAATGAATCGTCAAGGAATGAAGAATCATGTAGTAAAAACAAAAACAAAACACGAAAAAAACAACAAAAGAAAAACAGAGCTACTTGCCTGAAACCAGTTTCTGGTCATGAAGGAACTGAAGACTGGAACTTCGTACAGCTGAAAATTGGCACAGTTGACTTGCAGACCAGAATTCCCAGTCAAAACAACAGCAAGGTTGAAGGGCTGTGCACCCCTTTCTCGCCATTCTTTGATCAGCTGTTGCTGACCACGCCCCATGCCACCCCCCCGGCCGCTTCCACGGGACCTTCACCGTCGTTCTGAGCCCGTACCACGTCCACCACCCCGTTCGTCAAGAAAGGAGGGGGTGCAGTGCTCGTTCACGGCACGCGTTCGGCAATTTCCGCTTCGGCGCCCACGCTAACGGCTCTTTCTTTACTGATGTGTTGTGTACAGAACAGTGAAGCCACGTCATCACCAGCATGTATCTCCGATAAAAGTGGATAGTGCTGATTCCCATCCGTCTCCTCCTCATCGCTAGTATCAGGATCCGATCCTCAAAGGTCTTCTTCATCACTGTCTTGATACTTTAGAACGTCATCTAAAATATCAAGGGCAGTGTGACGCTTGGAAACGGGACGCGTCGACGAAGTGCTAGGTTGAGCTGCCATCTTGACTATGCTTATCAGCTGTGACCTCTCAACTTGCAATTTGCATAACATGTGGTCAGCTGGCTGCTCGCGAGAAGGGAAAGGGGCTGTTCCTTGACACCAGTAGAAGAGGTGAAAACATTTTAGAGGGTCGTCTCCCAAGTAGATTTTTCTGCTTTCTGTTACGAAGTTACGACGAGACATTCTCGTTCGGGGCGTAGCGATTTTCTGTTTTCTGCGGCTTTCTGAACGAGCGTTACTCGTTCCAGGCAGGGAACGGGTTAACATGTTTCTAGAATTTCAAAAAAGATAATACTAACTGAACTGCAATACCAATCCTTGAGAAAAACCCATTTTCATGTCATTTTGAAAAAACGAAAATCTGAAATACAAAATTTCTTCACGCAAGCACAGATGCACACACACACACACACAGAACATATGTTAACACTTCAACAACTGACTTCAACCTAATTCATCAGATTCTGTGCTGCATGTTGGACATTGCTGACACTTACATCCTGGGCCTCGTGGTCGAAGTAGTCCTCATGCCCTGTGTAGTAGCCAAAGTGAGTCTCGAAGCCTCGATTGGTCGGCAGGTACGGGTCGGCAAAGAAACCCAGATGCCACTGAAATGACAGATTGTGAGTCCATGTGACTTTCTTGTCTGTGTCTGTTTGAATTATCTTTGTCTCCTGCGTATGGAAATTTCTTTGTGCGTGTGTCTATGCATTATGTCTGTGTCTGCTATCTGTGTGTGTCCATCTGTATTTTGTTTCCATGTAAAACAAACGGTTCCTTCCCCATTCTTCTTCTGTGTGTGTGTGTGTGTGTGTGTGTGTGTGTGTGTGTGTGTGTGTGTGTGTGATGTGAGCATAAAACTTAAAAAGAAACAAAAACGCAAATAACACAGAGAAAAGAAAGAAGTATAAGTCCGCTGATATTTAAAGTTCAGTATGTACATAGGTATCATCTTTCTTTTACCTCATAACTTACTCGGCATCAACTACACATGCAATTTCCCTTTTCAATTTCTTTTTTTTTCCACAGGATTGTTGAACCCTGACTGAAGGCATGTGAAGGTGAGCAGGAAGAGTTTGACCTTCACCTTTCCCACAATGTGTCGTCTGTATCCCAAGGTCTGCAGATGCTGTGCCATGGTGGTCTCGTTCAGGGGTAACCCATAGGGCGTGGCACCTCCTATCACACCCACCTGCATACCTGAGACACACATTGCATTCCCCGCATGCACATCATGGGCAAACATGAACAGAACAAACGCAACAGCCAGCCCTCTTCAGTTGAAACTCAGGAACCACAGGATGAAGGGGGAGGGTGGGGTGAAGAGGGGGCAGTTTGGCTTCGGACTGGAAGCAGCTCTAACCTCCCTTGTTTCTCAGTTGACAAACGTGGGGTTTAAAAAGGACATGCGCTTTAATGTAATTGCCAACATCCATATTACATGACTTGGGCTTTATTCTGCAATCTTGTATTGTCCCTTTTCAAGAATGACCCCCTTAAACCCCCACTTTTTTTTTCTTTGACAAAATTTGGAAATTCTTGACTTTTTAAAAACTAAATTCAAGATTTCAGGAATAAATTTTAATTAAAGCAAACTCCAGAAAAGTTCTGGAAGGTTGGCAGCTATGGAAGAAGAACTGTTTGTTAATCAAGTACCAGAGTAAACTTTAACATGCAGACAAACTTGTGTGACACACCACACACACACACACACATACACACACACACACATGGACATGTGCCACGTATCCTTTGTCATGGCACTTAACCCCCTTTCACGGATGACATATGTCAAAATAAACATGTCAACTCTATGTCCCGCCTTTCACGGATGACAATAATATTATGTCAAAATAAAACATGTCATACTCTATGATCCCGCCTTTCACGGGATGACAATAATATTATGTCAAAATAAAACATGTCATACTCTATGATCCCCGCCTTTCAAGGGATGACAATAATATTATGTCAAAATAAAATATGTCATACTCTATGAACCCTCCCTTTTTCTAACCTTTATCAGGCTTTGTTTTGACTAAACACTACCAAAAATGCGAGTGTTTCTTGACTTGTACATTTCACAGTGGCTTTGTCTTCAGCGAGTATGGATCGTGGAAGACATGCATCGTGGGCAATGGGGGAAGACAAGGTAGAATCTTTTGTGAACTATCTGGGTAATGAGACATCTGCTTCATCAGGAATGTGTAGTCAAACACTGCATCCAGTGGGTATAGTGTATAGATCCTGTAGAACCTGTCATTTAAAGTGTGTACTTCAAATCATGTAATTGATCATCTTTTTTCTTACACCAAGAAAAAGACAAATGGAATGACAAATAGGTAATTACATTTTTCACAATTACTTGCTTTGTCATTGAAATTATTTTTCATGTTCAAGAGACATCATGGTTTTAGTGTATCTCTAGCTTTTCCTGGAAGCATGGGGGGAAAAATTAAAGAATTCATTCACTCTTTTGTGTTGTGCCATGTGTAGGTAACAGCCAGGCAGCTGTTCCTGATGGCTGTGTTGTATGTATGTGACAACAGACTAAATACAAATTCTCGAATTTTTTCCCCTTTCTACTGATTAATGGATACAAACACATTTCCTATTTAGTTGTAGGTGTCAGCTTAAGGAACTGCTGTTTGTTTTTCATAATGGAGAAGCCATTTTCGATGAAAAAAAAAAAAGCCAAGAATAAGAATTGTTACACACTTTCACGCCAAGCAGTCAACATGTCCTGTTCCTCCTGTCACAACAGAGCCTTTGGTGTTAGCTAAATGGCATTAAAAAGTACACTGAGCGAAGACTTTAATGCTTTACCTTTTCCACTGATATATAACATGATTTTACGTTTGCATAAAGAGGCGTTTAAAAAAATCTAAGAAAATGATCTGTTTGCTAAGGGAAATAACTTGTTACACAGCATCTGTCTTGAAAGAATTAACTTCTGATTAAATCTTAAATGTTAGCGAACCGCCCAGAGAACGTGGACAAACGAGTCACAAGACAAAACACGATGCGTTTCGACCTCTTAGGTCTTCGTCTGGTGATATACAAACGAATAAAACAAGAAAATTCACTTAGCTTTGATCTGAAGCGATCAAAGCTAAGTGAATTTTCGTTGTTTTATTCTTTGTATATCACCAGACGAAGACCTAAGAGGTCGAAATGCGTGTGTTTTGTCTTGTGACTCGTTTGTCCACGTTCTCTGGGCGGTTCGCTACATTTATTTAAGATTTGTTTAGATTTCCGCCTGCAGTCGTCTTGCTTTGCAACTATAACTTCTGATTGTTAACAGACTGCAAGGCCAATGTACACTGGGCAAAAAAACAAAGAAAAAAAAAATCTGGAATATGTCACTGGGGAGAGTGGGAGGATCAGTGACGATGATGAGATGATGATGCCATGGGGATGATCAAGTCAGAAGACAGCTCTATGGAGTTGCAGACCAATCTGACATGACATGACCATACAGCTGCTGGCTGAAAGCACCAGCTGAAATGAGCTGTGCATCACTGCATGCTTGCTCTGTGTATTATTGTATATCTGACAGACTTGCCCCACCTATAACTTCATGTGATATTTGGTAGTCATAAACAGATAATAAAAAAAAGACTTCAGATCACTGAGATGTATAAACCTGTTGTGGTGGAAAATTTGCAAACTAAAAATACCAGAACCCCTGTGAATATGCCCATGTCCATGAACCTTACTTTGCATTGTATTTGTGTTTTTACTACTGCCTTTAGGCTACTACTGTGTAAGACAGATAGAGACCAATTTGTACAGTGTTAACACATTTAGGCAGATGTACCCAGTATCAACTCAATTTGTACAGTGTAACAGGTTTAGGCAGATGTACCCACTCAATTTGTACAGTGTAACAGATTTTGGCAGATGTACCCAGTATTCAGGAACTAATGTGCATGATGTAAGATGTAACACAATGTGCAGCACCGACCCGTGTGTATGGGGTGTCTTCCAGTCATCACGGCACTGCGGGTGGGAGAGCAGATGGGAGACACATAATAGTTGTTGAGGATGATACCACTGTAGGCGAGAGCATCGATGTTGGGCGTGCTGATTTCTGAGCCATGGAATCCCACGTCTCCCCATCCCTGCCATGTAAAGAGAAACATGGTTTGTAATAGATATACCGATTTCTTGACATTGTCACCTTCTCTGAATCAATCTTTGGGCATCGATTCATGTGCATATTCCATCCTCACCCCATACCTCACACCCACCCACCCCACCCCCCAACCCCACTCTCCCTTCCTCCATGGTCATCAGTAACAATGAACAACAGGCTCCAGACCATGATATGTATGGATCGAACTTGCGCTGATCACCACACTATCAACTGTCAAACTGTGCAAGCAGTTTAACTTCGACATTCAGGACTTTTGTAAGCCACAACAGATTCTATGCACCGGTCTGTTTTGGCTCCTTTCCATGGGGACCCATTCAGTCAGTACAGTGGATGATACGATGGGAAATGCACAGCAGACCTCTTTCATCTGCAGCACATGCAGACTTCCATGACTGAGCTGTTCTTTAGCTTCAGTGATTGGGCTGTTCTTCCCCCACACTGGAAGATGGGAGTTAATGAAAGCAAGCACATCACAGAATATTCAGGGACACTAAAAACAACAATTTACTTGTTCTGGCAAATGAATAAGAAACAATATGAAAAAGGGGGGAAATCATTTGAAGTATCAAGTTACCATGTGATCTTAATATAAGACATCTTGTACAAAAATCATCAGATTTACCTTTGAAGGTCTGACAATGATTAGCATAACAGACAAATATGTTCAGTTGTTTTAAACAGTTATAAATAGTCAAAAAGACGCACTTATGAAAATGACCAACTTAACAGAACCATACATAATCTCATTGTTCTTGCAAATGCAGTATTTATTTCACAGCTAAAAATTACCAAGTCATCAGCAATAATGAAGATGATATGGGGGCGTGGTGAAGGTGCTGCTGATACTGTCACAAAAGCCGCCAATAAACACAGCATACACTCCATTCTGAAAGAAAAAAAAGCAGCACAAAGACAGTGAACAAGTAGTAAACAATCTGATCATCAGTACAAATAAACAAATATGTTTTCATCCTTCGTCCAGGACAGCACAGAACTCCATCCAAGTCATACGAATCATGGACCCACCATTTGGTCACTAACATCTGAAAATTGTCACAGGAACTCTTTAATATTTTCTTTTTATGAGAACTCAGAGAAGTCTGAAATATGTGAACAAGTACTGTTTTCAAGAAATGTTGATATCATTGTGCTCTATAATATGCGTTCCACACCTTCTGTGACCACCTACAAAATGGCTACAGAGACCAAGGCATTGGAATGGTATGCCAATCCATGAAACGCCCCGCTGAGCGGTGACCAATGACTGACCCTGAAAGATCAAAATAAATCATTGGCAGTGCATGCGTTGCCACAGGTTACTGAAGGCAAGTTCTTGCTGGGAAATAAAGTCAAGACCTTACAATGCCGACGTTTTTTTTTTTTCCTTTCAGCTGATCATCTACTCTCATTTTGTTCGTTCAACTTTTTTTTTTTGCATCAACAGAAAGCGTTTAGTATATCACCTCAGTCATGTGAATACGCAGCCACTGCTAAATTCAGTCACTACGCTTCAAGTCGTGGTAATACAACTTTGCATGCTCGTGGTCGTTTTTTTTTTCGAATTAGTTTACATTCTTATATCAAAGGCACAGAAACACGCAAGGATGAAGCATTCTAACTTTCTTTTCTTAACATCCGTGGATAGGACTCCACCGCCCACATGCATGATAGTTGCATCCAATTGTTTACTGTGAAACATATAGGTAGAGTAGTTTCCCTTGAAGTATCTTTTCATGAAAATGTGTCCAAAACTTCGGCTAGCTCTTACCCGGCCCAGAAGTACTCCCCCTAAAGTTGATTCACACTTCTTCAATGTTGATCCAGACAGAATGTCCATGTGTGAGTTTATGACCTTTAAATAACAACCCTCAACACATTAGTAAAGGAGATGTCCAAGGGGGGTACTTCTGGGACTGGCCCAGAAGTACTCCCCCAAAAGTTGATCAGACTCGTTTTCAATGTTGATTCAAATAGAATGTCTATGTATGAGTTTATAACAACCCTGAACACATTATTAAAAGGAAATGTGCAAGGGGGGCACTTATGGTACCGGCCCAGAAGTACTCTCCCTAAAGTTGATTCAGACTATATTTAAATGTTGATTCAGATAGAATGTCCATGTATGAGTTGATGACTAGTAAATAACGACGCTGAACACATTAACATAGGAAATATGCAAGGGGGTACTCCCCCCTAAAGTTGATATAGACTGTATTTCAATGTTGATTCTGAACCAATATCCACATAAGTCTTCATAAGCGAGAAACAACATCCCTAAGTTCTTTAATACAGAAGATATGAAAGGGGGGTACTTTTGGGCCATGTCCGCTGAATACGGCCCAGTTTTACTCCCGTGAGTAAGTCTGGGCTGGGCCCAAAAGTACTCTCTCAGCTTCTGGAGGGTACATCTGGAGCCGCTCCAAAGTTACTCCCAGGAGTACATCTAGGCCAGGCCCAGACGTACTCCAGGGAATCATTCTAGTGACGATGGGGGTGGGGGGGGGGGGGGGGGTGTCAGTTTGGGACTGGTACTAAAAGTACTCCCGTCTAAAGGAATCAGCGAGACAAGATAGTTACAGAAAACAAATATTTATTTACAAAGTTGTCAGCATGGGGGAGGGGGGGTACTTTTGGGATCAAGGGGGGTACTGTCCCAGAAGTACTCCCGGGAGTCATTCTGGCGCAACTTCTGGACTGGGATTATTTTTGGGGTGTTACAGGGGAGATAAGCATTCATATTTGCAGTGGTAGATAATTCTGCCGAACTAACAGTATGTGCTTGAGTGGGTGGAA
>CM031620.1:58837947-58842947 GCA_018398815.1 Conus ventricosus | reverse complement strand
AAAGACTGATGACACAGGGACAGACCAGATGACACAGGGAAAGACCGGATGACACAGGGACAGACCAGATGACATGAGGCAAAGACCGTATGACACAGGGAAAGACCGGATAACACAAGGGAAAGACCAGATGACACAGGGAACACTGGGAAAGACCGCATGTCACAGGGAAAGACCAGATGACACAGGAAAAGACGGGATGACACATGGAAAGACCGGAGAACACTAGGGAAAGAAAGGATGACCCTGGGGAAAGACCGGAAGACACAGGGAAAGACCAGATCACACTGGGAAAGACCGGATGACACAGGGAAAGACCAGATCACACTAGGGAAAGACCAGATCACACAGGGAAAGACCGGATGACACTGGGGAAAGACCGGATGACACTGGGGAAAGACCGGATGACACAGGGAAAGACCGGATGACACATGGAAAGACCGGATGACACTAGGGAAAGACCGCATGACACATGCAAAGACTGGATGACACTAAGGAAAGACCAGATGACACTGGGGAAAGATCGGATGACACAGGAAAAGACCAGATCACACAGGGAAAGACCGGATGACACAGGGAAAGACCGAATGACACTAGGGAAAGACCAGACCACACAGGGAAAGACCAGATCACACAGGGAGAGACCGGATGACACTAAGGAAAGACCGGATGACACTGGGGAAAGACCGGATGACACAGGGAAAGACCAGATCACACAGGGAAAGACCGGATCACACAGGGAAAGACCGGATGACACTAGGGAATGACACATGGAAAGACCGGATGACACTGAGGAAAGACCGGATGACACAGGGAAAGACCAGATCACACAGGGAATGACACAGGGAAAGACCAGATCACACAGGGAAAGACCGGATAACACTAGGGAACGACACAAGGAAATACCGGATGACACTGGGGAAAGACCGGATGACACAGGGAAAGACCAGATCACACAGGGAAAGACCAGATCACACAGGAAAGACCGGATGACACTAGGGAAATACCGGATGACACTAGGGAAAGACCGGATGACACAGGGAAAGACCGGATGACACTAGGGAAAGACCGGATGACACTGGGGAAAGACCATATGACACAGGGAAAGACCGGATGACACTAGGGAAAGACCGGATGACACTGGGAAAAGACCGGATGACACAGGGAAAGACCAGATCACACAGGGAAAGACCGGATGACACTAGGGAAAGACGGATGACACTAGGGAAAGACCGGATGACACAGGGAAAGACCGGATGACACAAGGGAAAGACCGCATGACACATGGAAAGACCGGATGACACTAGGGAAATACCGGATGACACTGGGGAAAGACCGGATGACACAGGGAAAGACCAGATCACACAGGGAAAGACCGGATGACACTAGGGAAAGACCAGATCACACAGGGAAAGACCAGATCACAAAGGGAAAGACCGGATGACATTAGGGAAAGACCGGATGACACAGGGAAAGACCACATCACACAGGGAAAGACCGGATGACACAAGAGAAAGACCGGATGACACCGGGGAAAGACCGGTGACAGAGGGAAAGACCAGATCACACAAGGAAAGACCGGATGACACTAGGGAAGGACCGTATGACACTGGGGAAAGACCGATGACACATGGAAAGACCAGATCACACAAGGAAAGACCGGATGACACTAGGGAAAGACCGGATGACACAGGGAAAGACCAGATCACACAGGGAAAGACCGGATGACACTAGAGAAAGACCGGATGACACTGGGGAAAGACTGGATGACACTGGGAAAGATCGGCTGACATTACAGAAAGACAGGGAAAGACCAAATGACACTAGGGAAAGACCAGATGACACTGGGGAAAGACTGGTTGACACTGGGGAAAGACCGGAGTGAACGGAACCGGGAAAGACCGGAATGACACGGGGAAAGACCGCAATGACACACTAGGGAAAAAACCGGATGACACAGAGGAAGAACCGAATGACACCGGGGAAAGACCGGATGACACTAGGAAAAGGCCAGATCACACAGGGAAAGACACTGGGGAAAGACCGAGAGACCTGGGGAAAGACTGGATGACACTGGGAAAGACCGGATGACACAGGAAGAAGACCAGTTTACACAGGGAAAGACCGGATGACACTGGGAAAGACTGGATCACACAGGGAAAGACTGGATGACACAGGGAAAGACTGGATGACACAGGGAAAGACCGGATGACACTAGGAAAAGACCAATCACACAGGGAAAGACCGGATGAACCGCGGGAGAAAGACCGGATGGAACACTGGGGGGAAAGACTGGATGACACTGGGGAAAAGAACCGGAATGACACAGGGAAAGACCAGTTTACACAGGGAAAGACCGGATACAACTGGGGAAAGACTGGATGACACAGGGAAAGGACTGGATGACACAGGGAAAGACTGGATGACACAGGGAAAGACCGGAGACACTGGGGAAAGACTGGATGACACAGGGAAAGACCAGATCACACAGGGAAGGACCGGACACACTAGAGGAAGACGGATGACACTAGGGAAAGACTGGATGACACTGGGGAAAAAAACGGATGACACTAGGGAAAGACCAGATGACACTAGAGAAAGACCGGATGACACTGGGGAACGACCGGATGACACTAGAGAAAGAACCGGTTGACACTGGGGAAAGACTGGATGACACTAGGGAAAAGACCGGATGACACTGGGGAAAGACCGGATGACACAGGGAAAGACCGCATGACACAAGGAAAGAACAGGAGGACACAGGGAAAGACCGGATGACACAGGGAAAGACCAGATGACACTATGGAAATACCAGATGACACAGGGAAAAAAGCGGATGACACAAGGGAGAGACCAGATGACGCAGGGAACACATGAAAAGACCGTATGACACAGGGAAAGACTGAATGACACAGGGAAGACAGGGAATACCGGATGACACAGGAGAGACTAGATGACACAGGGAAAGACCGTATGACACAGGGAAAGATTGAATGACACTACGGAAAGACTGGATGATGACACAAGGAAAGACTGGGTGACACAGAGAAAGACCAGATGACACAGGGAAAGACTGGATGACACAGGGAACACAGGGAAAGACGGATGACACAGGGAACACAGGGAAAGACCAGATGACACAGAGAAAGACTGTATGACACAGGGAATACAGGAAAGACCAGATGACACAGAGAAAGACTGTATGACACAGGGAACACAGGGAAAGGCCAGATGACACAGAGAAAGACTGGATGACGCAGGGAACACAGGGAAAGACTGTATGACACAGGGAATACAGGGAAAGACTGGATGACGCAGGGAACACAGGGAAAGGCCAGATGACACAGAGAAAGACTGGATGACACAGGGAACACAGGGAAAGACTGTATGACACAGAGAAAGACTGGATGACACAGGGAACACAGGGAAAGACTGGATGACGCAGGGAACACAGGAAAAGGCCAGATGACACAGAGAAAGACTGGATGACACAGGGAACACAAGGAAAGACCAGATGACACAGGGAAAGACTGTATCACACAGGGAACACAGGGAAAGGCCAGATGACACAGAGAAAGACTGGATGACACAGGGAACACAAGGAAAGACCAGATGACACAGGGAAAGACTGTATGACACAGGGAACACAGGGAAAGACCAGATGACACAGAGAAAGACTGGATGACACAGGGAACACAGGGAAAGACCAGATGACACAGGGAAAGACTGGATGACACAGAGAACACAGGGAAAGACCAGATGACACAGAGAAAGACTGGATGACACAGGGAACACAGGAAAAATCAGATGACACAGAGAAAGACTGGATGACACAGGGAACACAGGGAAAGACCAGATGACACAGGGAAAAATCAGATGACACAGAGAAAGACTGGATGACACAGGGAACACAGGGAAAGACCAGATGACACAGGGAACACAGGGAAAGACCAGATGACACAGGGAAAGACTGTATGACGCAGGGTAAGACCGTATGACACAGAGAAAGATTGGATGACACTACGGAAAGACTGGATGACACCACAGGGAAAGACTGGATGACACAAGGAAAGACCGGATGACACAGGGAAAGATCTATGACAAAGGGAGAGACCGAATGACACAGGGAAAGACCGGATGACAAAAGGAAAGACCGGATGGCACAGGGAAAGACCAGGTGACACAGGAAAAGACCTGATGATATACAGAAAAGACCGTCTGACACAAGGGAAAGACCGGATGACACTAGGAAAGAACTTATGACACAGGGAAAGATCGGATGGCACAGGGAAAGACCGGATGACACCAGAGAATGACCGGATGACACAGGGATAGACCGACTGACACGAGGTAAAGACTGGGTGACACATAGAAACACCGTATGACACAAGGCAAAGACCAGATGACACAGGGAAAGACCGTATGAAACAGGGAAAGATCGGATGACACAGGGAAGACCGGATGACATTGAGACCAGATGACACTAGAGAAAGACCGGATTACACAGGGAAAGACCGGATGACACAGCAAAGATCGCATGACACAGGGAAAGACCATATGACACAGGGAAAGATCGGATGACACCAGAGAAAGACCGGATGACACTACAGAAAGACCAGATGACACATGGGAGAGATCGCATGACACAGGCAAAGACCAGATGACACAGGGAAAGACCGGCTGACACTAGGGAAAGACCGGATGACACAGGGAAAGATCAGATCACACAGGGAAAGACCGGATAGCACAGGGAAAGACCGGAAGACACAGGGAAAGACCGGATTACACAGGGAAAGACTGCATGACTCAGGGAAAGGCCAGATGACACAGGGAAAGACTGGATGACACAGTGAAAGACCGAATGACACTAGAGAAAGTCCTGATGACACTAGAGAAAGACCGAATGACACAAGGAAAGACTGGACGACACAGGGAACACAGGGAAAGACCAGATGACTACGGGAAAGACCGGAACACACTGGGAAAGACAGGGAGAAACA
>CM031620.1:58830447-58832947 GCA_018398815.1 Conus ventricosus | reverse complement strand
CCGCCGGAGTGACCTTAAAATCACTTCTAAAATTTGTTTCAATTTCCGCCTACAGTCAGCTCACGTTGAAACGACTCAACTTTTCGTCTCTCTCTCGTTCTCTCAAAAAATTGTTCATTTTTCCAGTTAGATAAAGCGAAAAGACAAAATGTCGCTGTCGTGTTATCATCAGATGATAAACTTGTAATGAAATCAGTTGCGAAATTTATCGCGGAAGCATTGAAAACTAGACAGATGAAAACGTTAATGAAATGAGGCAGGGAACAGTAAACAATAAACAAGTGGGGTATTTTTTTGCTCCCATAAGAAAACCTAACACAGAGTAACTTTTATTCAAGACTGGCACAGCCTTTTAAACTTGAATAAAGTCAGACAAATACATAGACGAACAATCTAATGTGGGGGAAAAACAAGCGCAGGCCAACAACGCAACTGTATTCATAGTAATGACTTGGCAAAGATTTGGACTTAAGGAGGAGGGGGGGGGGGGGGGGGGGGGGGGGGGGGGGGGGGGGTGGGGGGGGGGGGGGGGGGGGGGGGGGGGGAGTGGGGAAACTGGGAACATGAAAAATTAACGGAAAATATGTTACAGATACGAAAACTCTTCACTAGCTGCATAAGGGAACCATTGCAATCCCTTTTGAAGGCAGATATGTTTGTATTGCCTGCTACGAGGCCTTTCGTCCGCTGGGTCGGAACTCATCAGGGAGACGCGGCTGGTTGTGTCTGCGCTCCTGGCGTCAAATAGAGACACACCACAGTCCATAATACTGTGGTGTTCTCACCACCAAGGGTGCAAAAAAGAATCCAATAGCACCCCCATAGCAGCCAGCGAAGAGTAGTAAATGAAACCAAACGAAAGTGTGGGGAGGAAAAAAGTTGCTGAAAAACTAAAGGCATTATCTTAAATAAATGTTAGCGAACCGCCCAGAGAACGTGGACAAACGAGTCACGAGACAAAACACAACGCGTTTCGACCTCTTAGGTCTTCGTCTGGTGATAAATAAACGAATAAAACAACGAAAATTCACTTAGCTTTGATCGCTTCAGATCGCTCAGGCAGGGTTCAGCGCAAGACGAAGACCTAAGAGGTCGAAACGCGTTGTGTTTTGTCTTGTGACTCGTTTGTCCACGTTCTCTGGGCGGTTCGCTAACATTTATTTAAGATTTGTTTAGATTTCCGCCTGCAGTCGTCTGGCTTTGCAACTAGATCTAAAGGCATTATACAAACAGTATAAAATGTAGGGGACAATCTTTGAGCCTACGCTTGAGGATCCACCCAAAGATGCAAGGGAGATCAAAAGACAAACACACAGGCGGACAGAAACAAATACAAATAACCTCAATTTAATCAAAACAAAAACGTTAATGAAATGAGGCAGGGAACAGTAAACAATAAACAGTAAACAAGTGGGGTATTTTTTGCTCCCATAAGAAAACCTAACACAGAGTAACTTTTATTCAAGACTGGCACAGCCTTTTAAACTTGAATAAAGTCAGACAGATACATAGACGAACAATCTAATAGTGGGGAAAAACAAGCCCAGGCCAACAACTCAACTGTAGACAGATGAAGGAAAGTGAAATTTAAGATAATGCGTTATAAGAGATATCTGAGCGAATATTATCATTCATCGCACGTGGAAGAAATCAGTAAGATACAATGTCATCATTTGATTGAGTGGATGGTCGAGTCAGTCTTAAGGTTTTTTTAATTTTTTTATTTTTTATTTTTTATTTTTTTATACCATACTGCATTACTCCTGTGCGTGGGGGCATAAGGAAATGTTACGAATTTATTTGTTTTGTTAACCTTTGATTTGATACACACTAGGAATGAAAGTGTACTATTTGTTTGCAGGAAAGGAAGAGGGAAATGTTATTGTTCTGTTACCTCTCCCCCCTTGTCAAAAGACCTCTTTGGTAATGACAATAAAATATCAGTGTCAAAGTGTCAAAGTCTCTCTCTCCTCTCTCTCTCTCTCTCTCTCTCTCTCTCTCTCTCTCTCTCTCTCTCTCTCTCTCTTCTTTTTTGTTTTCTTTTCTTTTCGTTGATATTCCATTATCATTGCACGACCGACTTTCTTGACTTACATGATTTCACTTCATTGCATATTCTCGTCCCTACCAGGGCGAGGACTGGATGTAAAAACAACAACAACCCCAAAAGCATATCAGTGCCTATGTACTATTCTCGTAAATAAACGTAAATAAAGATCTCTCTCCTCTCTCTTCTCTCTCTCTCTCTCTCTCTCTCTCTCTCTCTCTCTCTCTCTCTCTTCTCTCTCTCTCAGATCTATTATCCTCGTAAAAAAAGGAATTTCATCTTATCTTGTCATCTCTTATCTTCTCTGTCTGTCTCTCTCTCTCTCTCTGTCGCTCGCTCACACACACACACACACACACACACACACACACACACACACACACACACACACACACACACACAACACACACACACACCACAGAGGCCTATTATCACACACACACACACACACAC
>CM031620.1:58822947-58825447 GCA_018398815.1 Conus ventricosus | reverse complement strand
GAGACAGACAGACAGACAGACAGACAGACAGACAGACAGACAGACAGACAGACAGACAGTCAGCACTACTGTTTGATAACCTCAGCATTGTCAGCCATGTACGTGCTGGCAGCAGCTAAGAATTGTGCAGAACAGCCTTTACTTGGATGTCCTAAGAGATGCATAATCTCCACTGATTGACCAAACAATGAAATATGTTGAGCAAATCAAAAGTGGGGGGAAAAAAAACAAGTGCAAGCTAAACGTTCCTTCGTCATAACAATGATGGCTTGGCAAAGTTTAAAAACAGAAAGAAAGAAAGAGAAGGAAAGGGGTGGTGGTGGTAGTGAGAGAACGGAAACGGGAACAAGGCAAAAGGGGGGGGGGGGGGGGGGGGGGGGGGTACACATACGACTGGACACATTGCATCATGAAAGTATAAGGAAAATACACATTGTATCATTAATTAAAGTAAAAGGAAACTAAATGATCAAATAAACAAAACCATCAGAACGTAAAGGATTTAAGGATCGCTCACATTGTCAGGATGGTACAGATATTTATATCAAACTACTCACACGTAACGATCACATCTGATCAAAAGACTTCCGTACAGAACGTCCCTTCCTACGCTACCGTTCCCGTCCCTTTAGTTCCAAAACCCAGTTCCAATCCCTTCTCTCACCTTGCACGAACAAACACAAACAGTAAACGCAAGCTCACATCTTCCATTCCTCTCCCAACCTCACCCCCTAATCCGGCAGATCCCGACCGCCCGATCCCCCCCCCCCTCCCCCCACCTTTCCCTTCTCCACTCCCGACCTCGCTGTTCCAAACGCACGCAAGCTCATGTGCGGGAATGAAAATGTGGGCATGACTTTATCAACATAAAATCTTTCACAAGGAGCATATGGGGATAATCATCGTCAATCTTGAAAACAGAACCATTCAGATCGTCTACTAAGAGGCTTTCGTCCGCTGAACGGACTCATCAGTGAGGCACGGATGATTGTGTCTGTGCTCCCTTGGCAAAAACAGAATTCACTGGCACCCTTAATAAACAACCAGTGAAGGGCAGAAAAGTCAAACAAGAAGAAAGCGCTGTCAAAGGAAATTAGCAGCTGAAAAACTACAATCATCATGTGAAGAGCAGTAAATGTAAGAAGAAATGTTAAACCTACACTTGAGGATCCATTTAAGGATACAAGGAAAGTCAAAAGGTGTCAGAGTCAGAATGGTCAGCTGTGCTTTTTAATCACCAAAGCATTGTCTGTCACGTAAGTGCTAACAGCGGCTAAGAAGTGCACAGAACAGCCTTTACTTAGATCTCCCGAGAGATGCCATCTCCTACTGGTTGACCAGACACAAAATATATTGAACAAAATTTGTCATGGGGGCAAACAAGTGCTAACCAATACAAATCAAAAACCTTGGCCGGTTCTAAGCAAAGACACTCATAAGACATGAGAAAGCGTAGGGGAAAAAAAGCACTACCCGTACCACTTCACGTACCAGTGTCTCCGGCTGGCTGGAGAAGATAAACGCTGGTGCTGATTGGCGAAGAGAACGGACTGCGTAAAGGCGAGAAGAGACTGGAACTCTCAAGTCCTTCGTTATCACGGCAACAGACTTTTCTTCTTGACCACTTGTATCCCCTGTCGTCAGTCGAGTCTGTCCTCAAGAGGCTAGGCGTGTCGTCGTTTATTTCAATCCTTCAAACAGAACACAGAGTGAAGAGTAGTGATGAAGTCACAGCAGCCAACAGATGGTGACGCGGAGTCGTTTGTGTGTGCCCAGGAATGAGCAAAGTAGATGTGGATTAGAGAAAAGACGAAAGCTTATGATGGCCATATGGCAGGGGGGTGGAGAGGTGAGGGTGGAGTTGGGGGTTGGGGCGCAGGGTGATTGAGGTGAGTAGAGAGGAAGGTGGGTGTGTGGGGGGGGGGGGAGGTTGGGAGAAAGGTGGGAAGGGGGAAGGGTAGGGGTGGAGGGTGGGATGGAGGCTTCGAATTGAGAGAGAACAATCGAGATAGGGACAGACACCGAGAGACAAAGAGAGAGAGAGAGAGAGAGAGAGAGAGAGAGAGAGAGAGAGAGAGAGAGGGGGGAGGAGGAGGGGAGAGGAGGGAGGAGGAGGGGAGAGGAGGGAGAGAAGAGAGAGTGGGGGGGGGGGGGGGGGGAGGAGGAGGTGAGAGGAGGGAGGAGGAGGGGAGAGGAGGGAGAGAAAGAGAGAGTGGGGGGTGGATGGAAAAGGAGGAGGAGGAGGAGAGAGGAGGAGGAGAAACACACACACACACACACACACACACACACACACACACACACACACACACACACACACACACACACACACGTACACACACCCCATACAAACACACACATACATGTACACACACAAGCGCGCACGCACGTACGGACGCGCACGCACGTACGCGCCACACACACACACACACACACACACACACACACACACACACACACACACACACACACACAGATAGAGAAACAGACAGACAGACAG
>CM031620.1:58812947-58817947 GCA_018398815.1 Conus ventricosus | reverse complement strand
TTTTGGAAAAAGATAGATAAAGACATGGTAGACATAAAGGACAGTAGACACAGTACAGCAAAGGAAGAGACAGAGTTACTGAGACGAAGGAAAAAGGGGACATTTCTAGCACGAATGTCCAGAAGGAGGGGAACTTTTGACAAAGACCCCCCACCCCACGGGAACAGTGAACACATCAACTACTACAACAACACAGTGCCCTAAACCAAACGGGGAAGGGGCGGGGGGTCCGTATGGAAAGAAGGGAGAAGGTGGGAAAAACTAGGGGGTTGTATGAAACCCCCGACACAAGTCACGGCAGAAACAAAAACTATCAGCCCGGATCTTACTTGAACCGTTCGGACGCCTTTTTCAGCCCGGCAGACCTGCGGGAAAGTGCGCATTTTCAGGGGGGGGATGAGGGCCGTGCGACCCGGCCTTTGGAGCCATGGCCCGCCTGGGTGAGGGCCTGCGGGAACAGGCATGTGCGACGTGCGGCGGGTCGATTTAACCCCGCTCGCCCAACAATTTTGCCCCCCTGCCGATATCTCGTTTTTGTTTGGGCCCTTCTCGTCTACGGGTTTTTTGGGGCTGAGTCCTTGGTTCCCAAAGTTTGGGGGCGGTGGTGGAAAAAAAATTCTGACTTCTTCCTAGTCCCTTCTTTTCCCCTCCAAAACCCCCCCTTTTTTTAGGGACCTCCTTTTCCCTTGCATTTAATTTTTTTTCCCAAAACCATTTTCTTTACGGGGACCTCATCGGACCCTGTCTCCTACCCAAAACAACCCCTTTTCCTTTTTTGCCTTCTTCCACCCCCTTTCTTTTCTGCTCTGGCGACAATGTTTTTCCAGGCATGTTGTGTCATCGCCTGGTTGAACCTTTCACATTGCCCATTGCTTCTGGGTGATAGGAGTTGTGCGTGACTTGGGCCAAACCGTAGTGTTTTTCGCACAACTGGTTCATGACGGCCGACCAAACTGCGGCTTTGTCAAGTGGAGCTGCTGCGGCTACCCATAGTGCACTATCCAGTGCTGTGACCACAGCTTTAGTCACCACTGTCCCCTGCAGTTTTGGTCAACGGGTGGGGGACGGTGACTGTATATTTAGTGAAAATGTCTGTCAGAACCAGAACATTCTCTCTACCGTCAGACGATGGCTTCCAAGACCGTGAAATCATTGCGACCACCTCCAGAAGGTTTTGAGGACAGAAGGTGTCCATAGGGCAGTGAGCTGTAGTGGCAGGTTTCTGGCAAGCTGACAACGTTCACAGGTCTACACCCACTCCTGGACTCCCATGCATGTGTGGTCAGAACGCCCCGCGCACGGAGAGTAGCTGCAATGTTCGCTCTGGGCCCTGATGTCCCCACCTGTCCATGCGCAAACGACAACACTTCCCCCTGCAAATGGATTTCTGGGTACAAACATCTGGGTGACCTCACCCAGTAAAGGATCAAGACGATCCTCTGTACACAGCCCGTCTTGAGCTCTAGGCCGCTTTAACTGAACACATTAAAGCCTACCCGTGGAATTCCATCTTAGAAAGCGTGACAGTGTCAGCTTTATTCTTGACGCGTCCCAGAAAGGGGAGAACCGAAACAATGCACGATCTTTAATCTGTGCTTCGTCTCCACTGCTGTGTATTCACTGAACAAGCACAATTGCCTCCCCAGTCTCCCCCCTTTTCTCCTCAGCATCTGCCGGCTGCTCCCCCGGGAGTGCTTGTGCATATTGTCAGTCTTCAGCTGCGGGATGAAGCCGGATGGACAGTCATGTGCTCGCCCAGAGGCCTGTCTATCCCTTGCACACAGATACTGCCGTCATCTCTTACCTCCTCTCCCCTAGCTTGCTCCACGGGTGTCTAAGAGAGCGCGACAGCATGACGTTTTCTCTCCCTGATCGGTATTTGATCTGTAAAGTCAAACGAGGCCAGTTTCTGCCGCCCACGCGTAGTTCAAAACGAGCTGCACCCACTTGGCTGTCTGTAAATGACTCAACGGATTGTTATCCGTGAACACTTCCGTGTGGGCTCCCAGCAAATAGTGTCGAAATTTCCTCGCACTTTGCACACTTCAGGCCAGTAACTAGAGCTTCATGCTGCTGTACTGTTTCATAGTCCGTTCCCATGGCCTCATGCCCTGCTGGCATAATCAATGACCCCTTTTCTTCCATTCTGGTCTTGAGAGAGCACTGCGCCCAGACCTCAAGGCTGGCGGTCCGTCTCTAGGATAAAAGGAATGTGGAAATCTGCTATAGCCTAACACTGGTGCAGAGTCAGTGCGTGTATCAGGTCATGAAGGAGTGTGGCAGCTCGCGTCCCAATCTTCCAGAGACGTATACTAGTGTACTCTTTCTTTTTTCCGCCCCTTTTTCACTTTGAATGGGGGGGGTCTTGACTAACAGCTGGTTTAGGGATTGGCTATCTTTGCAAACCCCTGGACAAAACGCGATAATAGCCTGGCAAAACCCAGGAATGACCGTACAAAAAAAAAAAAAAAAAAAAAAAAAAAAAAAAAAAAAGGTCACGCAGGGTTCTGGGATCGGCCAACTTTTTACAGCTCTGATTTTGTCCTCTGAAGTGAGCATTCCTCACCAGAAACTGGTGTATCCCAAGTACTCAAACTTCATTTGGGCCAATGTGGCACTTCTTGGGATTGAGTATCAGCCCGACCTCGCCGCAGTCTATCAAACACGAACTTGTAATCTCTGCAGAGCTCTTCAAAAAATATCTGCTATAAAATCAGCAGATCATCCAAGTATACGAGAAGATCTGAAAAGCCAGATCATTCCATCGTCATCATGCATGAGTCATTTGAAAGTGGCTGCGCGGTGGAGAGGCCCATGGGCATACGCTGATATTCAAAAAGGCCAAAAGGCGTGATAGAACGCCGTTGTTTCCTCCCTATCCTTATGGATTCATGCCACTTGGTGGTAGCCACTAGCCAGATCCAATGTGGAGAAAACTTTCGCGACCCTCCTAACGCATCCAAGGAATCATCAAATACTGGGCAGAGGGTACGCATCCTGGGAAGTCTTAGTGTTCCAGCGCCTGTAGGTCGACGCATAAACCGGATATCCATCCTTCTTTCGCACGATGACCAAAGGGATGCATATGGACTGTTACTCCTTTGAATAATCTATTTGTCCATGATCATCCTTAATGGTGGTCCTTAACCTCTTGTAGCTGGTGTAAGGAGGTATCTGCAAGGTGGACGCCACAGGGGCGTCATCCCTTCAACTTTATACTGTGCATCACTCTTTCTGTATAGCCCAAGTCTCATCATCATTACAGAGAGGTCCGCATTGCTAGCAGGAGCTCTTCACTAGTTTGTCGCTTCTGTTTCTGTTGTACAGCATGTGTTGCTAGTGAAGTCAACTGGACCACGTTATGTGCAGACTGTGTGAGTGACAAGGCGATTCTTTTGTGTGCACAGGGATCCTGTCACAGCGTAGCTTGCACCTCACCCCCCTTGGTGCAATGTCAGCCTGCACCTCATGCACATTGCCTAGTACTGTGCCTGGCCTGAGGATGATCCCGTTTCTATATATGTTGTCGACCCTTTCCAAGAACTCTGCTTCCACTACAGAGCTTATGTATTTCCTTTCCCAACAAGGAGGGCACTGAGGCAGAGCAACAGGAGCTGGCTCGACTAACAGCTCCGATCTTTCCTCCTTTTTGGGGAATCCCTATCTTCGCGTCACGGTGACGATTGATCTGGGTAGAACAAAGACGGTTGAACCCCTTGCCACTCTAGCTAGGCCACCGATCAATCCGTGGGAGGGGCAGGGTACCCTGCGTAGGGCCAGCAGTACATCATCCCCAGAAAAATGACTGACTCCTGGTCCCCTTCGTCTCACCCTACACAACCCCGCCTCACTACAAAGCCCCTCCACCTGACATTGGTTCCACTAACCTGCACATGATCCGCCTCAAAGTAGCCTAGGTAGGCACCATCAGCCCGTTGGGCTTGCTGTTATTCTTATCAGCCCTGGTCTCCACACAGCCTGACCGTCACATGTTCCAACAATTCTTGAAGACTTTTCTGTCATCAGGTGACCTGTGATCTGTGTCTACCAGTGCCTCTACCTCCTTCCCATTTAATCTTAATGTGGTTCTGGGTTTGGGCCCTACCAACCTACCTATTGAGTCGATTTCCTCCCCAACTCCACAGATTTCGACTCTTCACTGAGAGGACGTCCGTTTCCCTGGTTCTGGACAGTTTCGTTTCATGTTGGCCCGAGCCTTCCACAACGAAAACAGAGGGTTTTTCCATCAATCCTTCCCCAATTGGTCGGGTCCGACGGAAAATTCCTCCCCCTTTTCTATTTTTTCTCGGCCGTTGCCCTGGTTGGTTCTCCATCGCTGCGAACCCGTTCAGCAGTCGCTCTAATAACCAACTTGACAGTTCAATCACACTAGCTTGGACTCGACAGACTCAGTTGCTGTTGCTGCTTGGGGGGGTGTGCTGCGCATGGAGTCCTCCTGTAACTCCCACTTAAGGGGCAAACGCTCGAGCGCTAGGAACTGTTGTGCCTCTCATAGCCATGGCCCTGAGCTGCCTCATTAGCAAACCATCCCTCAGCCCCACTAATTAACTGGTCCCGTAATAGACCCTGTTCGTCCTGGGGCCCGCTGACCCTGTCCCCTTGCCTATCTGTGAGGTCCTTTGACGCCTTGTTCAGCCGGTTTGCAAAATCCCTCACCTCCTCACCTGTCTGCTGTTTCTAAGCTGTTTTAAATGTCGCCAACAGCTGCTTGTACCGACCTGTTGTCCCCATATTGTCCTGCAGATGCTCCACAGACTATCTAAGTGTCCGAATGTGGTCTTGGGAATTAAGAGTCCGAGGTCGTCCTAGAGTGCGTCCGCTAAGATGGGAACGACACGAAACAGAATTTTAGCACTTCCGTCATCAAGGTTTTGAGTCTTCAATGCAGCTGAGGCATTTTTCCCCTAACTCCTGGAGTTGTCCTTTACCCCTCCCCTAAACGTTGGCCACAACAACTTCCCTCTGCACTACCACTATCT
>CM031620.1:58766328-58793828 GCA_018398815.1 Conus ventricosus | reverse complement strand
AAGGAGGTAAAGCCCTGTCTATAACTGATCTGTAACGTAATTCCTTTACTTGTGTTGCTCATGAACTTGCCGTGCATTTCTTGTTTGCTTGTCATTGTACTCCTTCAAACTCACCTACATCTTGCTAATTATGTGCTAATCAGTTCTCCTGTTCATATGGGCCAGAAGGCCTGCAAAAACTGAATAAACCATTGTTATTATTGTTATTATTATTGTTATTGTTATTGTTGTTATTACATATATATATACATGGTTGCACGTACGCACGTATGCACAACACACACACACACACACACACACACACACACACACAACACACACACACACACACATGCACGTACGCACACACACACACACAACACACACACACACACACACACACACACACACACACACACACAACACATGCACGCACGCACACACACATGCACGCACGCCACACACACAACCACACACAACACACACACACACACACACACACACACACACATACACACACACACACACAACACACACACACACACACACACACACACACACACACACACATTTTCATGTTAAAAAGTCTTCCACAAGAATGCAAACATTATCGAGAAAAGGAAAGGGAAAAAAACAAAACCTTATTGTAAGACGAGGCAGGAGTTGGGGAGAGAGGCACGTTGACACATCAGACTTCACACCCAACACCAGCTCGTTGATCTCTCTTTTTTATTTTAAATCATGGTTGGCTCAAACCAACCATAACCAAACCACCGACCTCAGGACAGGGTGTTGACACACCCGTTCATCTGTCCCGGCCACCTCTCTGGTGTGGAACAGGCATCCTCTCAAAATATAGTCACCAGTCCTTCGGGCTGTAGCTAACCAGCATGAAACGGTTTTTTTGTCGTCAGACGAACAGGCAAGACCTCTGGTCGCCGTGACAAGCAGTGGGAAAGAGAGCGCAGGGCTGGGCGGGAGCTGGTATTAGTGCCTCCAGTTCACACCCACAGCTACCACGCAGCAGAATATAGGCCTGAGCTTCAGTAAATAACCGTATTAATTAATGCTTTGTCCTTGCCATGAATAAAGATCCATTAATGTCTGGTAATTTGTGCATTCCTAAACAGAGATTATGCCAAGTAGACTGGTTATATCCACAAACCAACTGTTATATTCCTACGCCTCCACGGCCATTCTAAAGACAATTCTGGAACCACGCTAACCAGGCCCCAAGAGGCGGAGACTCCTCCGACAGCAGGTGGGAATTCACTGAAATCCCTAACACTGATCCTTTCGCTCAAACATACAAAGGTAAAAAATAGCCACAATTTAAACGAAACATGCTTTCAAGGCAGAAGATTAAACTTTGAGAAGAAAAAACTTTGTCGGCACAAATCTCCCCGCTGACAGTTTGGTCTCATAACTTTGCCATTGTTATTTTGCGTTTGCACAAAGTACAAAAAAAATTTGGCGACAATTAGCCTCAAAGGTGAATTGTCAAGCAAGATTCAACCAACAGTGTGACGCTTTAACGCAGGGGTTCGTTACAATTCAAAACAGAAACTATCGCACATTAGCAAATCCAACATGCAGAATTTTTCACAAAGACAATAGAGTCAACAAAACCCAATTCAGTCATTCAGCAAGGAAAGAGGGACCCGTTTACAAACCAATGGCCTGGGCTTAACACCAAAACCCTCCCTGGGACTTAACAGTGCCAACTCGCGCTTTTCCGTCCCCTCCTAACTGAGATCGCATTCAGTTAGGACACGTTTTTCACTTTTTCCAACCAGAGTCATGTTTCACCTGTAGCCTCAAGCCTGTCATTTGTCAGATCTTCCTTTTTAAAGTAAATCTTGAAATTGCATTTTTCCCCAAACAAAAACAAAAAGGGTGTACACTTGGCCTGAATATATTCACATGCCCAATTCTATGCAAAACCATCGGGACTTTTAAAGTCACTTAAAAATCAATGACCATAGCCCGGCAACTACGTTACAAAAACAAAGTTCATGCCATTGCTGGCAACAAGGACGCATTAGAGTACAAAAAACAATATACATGATTAAAAAAAATACATTTATTATTCCGAGGGACGGTCACCAAATTATCACACATGCAGACTTCAATCAGCTGAAAAAAATTACACGTGTCTGCCTAATTGGGTTGAAGTGAAGGAAATAGTGTTCCAAAAAAATCCTTTTTCAGAAGCGCCATTCTGAGTACTATTTAATTGAAAGTAACATGAGGCATGGAGCATCTCTTGCCAAATGCCCTAACAGGAGTATTACCGTTTACATTCGTTCCATCCTTGTGGTCGACACGTCAGTTTGCAAGGGACGAAAGTGATTGAACTCAATGTGATTGGGAAAACGGGATCGGTTTGGTTTCCCCGGGAATCCAAATGGGGTAAATTCAGGATGCTGCCTTGCAAAGATTGTCTGACAACGACCAAAACAAAACGGAAACAGAAAACGCGAACACTATGTTTAAAAGCCCAGCCAAAAAAAAACAAGAAACTCCCAGTGCTTTTAACACGACAAAACAACACCATTACTACTCTGTTACAGCTCCATCAAAAGCAGCGAACATAGCGCTAATGAATTCACCCTTTTGACTTTGTACCATCCCATCGCTTGCAGCGAGGTGCTTTCCTTCATAGTGAAAATTCATCATCTTTCCAACCAAAAAAAAAAAAAGTCTACCGCGACATGGCCCCATTATGTCCAGCAGAATGTTCAATAAGAAAAGGGATTCTATCAAGGATAAAAACACGATTTGTTTCAACCACAGTGCAAAAAAAATCTTCCTCACCCATTAAAAACACAAATCATTAAACTCATTTCCGAAAAAAAAAAGAAAATTCACCGAGAAAAAAACTCTCATGAACCATGGCAGTCATTACCAGACTAGCAAAGAGCGATCGTACCGACTTTTTACGTTTATGTTAGAAACGTTCTCACCCCTTTGTTCTGCCTTGCAAAACCTGTGGAGAGACTTCTTGGGGCGTGGGGAAAGTGATAAAAAAGAAATCTGATTTCCCCCCTAGTCTCATCCTCTTTCCCCATCCAACCACCCCATGGTTTATGGTGTAAGGGCCAGCCTAGCACACTTAATTCCCCCCTTTTTCCCCAGAAGGGTTTTTTTTAAACCTTCAAATCAGCACCTAGTACCTGGTTCCATATCCCCACTTTATCTCCACCCCGGGAAAGTTCCACAGTGGGGTTATGCCAGTCTTGTAAAAAGGCAGCTTCCTGGGAATGCTCCCCCGCTTTTTTCAAGAGCCATCTTCAATCGCTTTAGTTGTTTTCCCAGCCATTTCCCCAAGGTGCTAACTTCCAGACACCTTCATATTCCTACATTAAAATATGGATCATTAAACTTATTTCAGTCAAAAAGAAAATGATTAAAAAAACCAAACAACATAATTCATAGTAGTCATGACTCGTAGTGAGCGACTGGGGACAAAAGTTACGCACATCAGTCATACCATGGTACATGAACACTGGACCTTATAGAGAAACATCTTTTTTAGGTTCCAGTATCTGGTTAGCTTTGTGAACTCGTTTTTCCCCTGTTGGGTACTCACACTATACTCGAGGCCCAGTCAGTTCTCGGACTTCGTTCAGTGCAGAAATTTGTGGGAGGGTTGTGGAAAAAAGATAGAAAAAAAGACATGGTAGACATAAAGGACAGTTAGACGCAGTACAGAAAAGGAAGAGACAGATTTTACTGAGAGCGATAGGAAAAGGGGACATTACTAGCACAGAATGTCCAAAAGGAGGGGGAACTATTTGTACAAAGGACCCCGGAATCCCCACGGGGAATCAGGTGAACACTCAACTACTACAAACAACAGCAGTGCATAATCTCAAGCGGGGAAGGGGCGGTCCGGTCGTTGGGAAGAAGGGAGAAGGTGGGAACAACTAGGGGGTGTATGACAACTCCAGACATGCATAGTCATGGCAGACTAACAAAGAGCTATCAGCCCGGACTCTTACATTAGAACCGTTCGGACGCCTTTGTTTCAGCCTGGCAGACCTGCGGAGAGGCCTGCTGCTTTGCAGGGGTGGGATGAGGGCCGTGCGACCTGGCCTTCGGAGCCCATGGCCACGCCTGGCTGGGGCTGCGGGAACAGGGGACATGACTGCTGACGTGCGGCGCTCGATTGAACCCACGCTCGGCCGAACAATGTGCCCTGCGATATTCGTTTCCGTTGGCCGTTCATCGTCTACGGGTTCTGGTGGCTGGAGCTCCTTGGTTCCATGGTTTGGGGGCGAGTGGTGGGAAAAAATTTCTTCTGACTTCTGTCCTAGTCACCTTCTTTTCCCCCATCCAAACCATCCCTCGGCCTAAATGGTGTACGGGCCACCTCCTGTATCCGGCACCTGTGTCCCCTTGTACACCCTTTTCCCAAAAAATTCCTGGATTTTACTTCTTCCGCGGGTTTTACTAAACTCTTGTGACCACATTAGTCTCTCCCCGAAGATCAGAGTGGGGGATTTCCTTTTTCATGCCAGTTCTTGCGCACAGAGGCAGCTTTCTGTAGGTGCTCCCCGCTTTGTCATGAGCCATCTTCAACCGCTCGAGATGACCTCTCAACCACTCTGGGGGGGTACTTGAGCCCCCCAAATCTGAATTGTCATTACCTGGAGGAGATCAATGGGAAGGGGGGGGTTTTCTCGCCCAACATAAGGATAGAATGGGAGAGAACCTGTTGACGAATGAGGTGTACAATTTTTACACATGGGTCGCTCACAAATGTGTTTTGTCCAACCCTTTTCTGCTCTGGCGAAAATGTTTTCAGCAGGTTGTGCATCGTCCTGTTGAACCTTTCACATTGCCCATTGCCTTTGGGTGATAGGATGTTGTGCGTGACTTGGCCATACCGTAGTGTTCGCACAATGGTTCATGACGGCCCCCCGGATCAAAAACTGCGGCCTTTGTCAGAGTGGACCCTGCTGCGGCACACCATAGTGACAATCAGTGGCTTGACCACAGCTTTAGCCCTGTCTCCGCGTTTGGTCAGGGTGGGGACGGTGACTGTATATTTAGTGAAAATGTCTGTCAGAACCAGAAACTTTCTCTCTACCGTCAGACGATGGCTCCAAGACCGGGGAAATCCATTGCGACCACCTCAGAGGTTTTGAGGACAGAAGGTTTTGTCCCATAGGGCAGTGAGCTGTAGTGGCAGGTTTCTTGGCAAGCTGACAACGTTCACAGCGTCTAAAACATCTGGACATCCAGATGCATGTGTGGCCAAAAACCCCCGCGCACGGAGAGTCTGCAATGTTTCGCTCTGGGCCCTGATGTCCCCCCCTGTCATGCGAAACGACAACACTTCCCCTGCATGGTTTTTGGGACAACCTTTCTGGGTGACCTCACCCAGTAAAGGATCAACGATCCTCCTTTTACAGCAGCCCGTCTTGGAGCTCTACCCGCTTTAACTGACACATTAAAGCCTTACCCCGTGGATCCATCTTAGAAGCGTGACAGTGTCAGGCTTATTCTTGCCCAAAAGGGGAGGGAGAACCGAAACAATGCAGGATCTTTAATCTGTGCTTCTCTCCACTGCTGTTTGATTCACTGAAGGAAAAGCACTGGCCTCACCAGTCTCCCTTTTCTCCTAGTCATTCTGCCGGCTGCCCCCCGGGGTTTGCTGTGCAATGTCCTCAGCTGCGGGGATGAAGCCGGATGGACAGTCATGTGGCTCGCCCAGGGCCTGTCTATCCCTTGCACACAGGATACTGCCGTCAGCTCTTCCTCCTCTCCCTAGCTTGCTCCACGGGGTGTCTAGAGAGCGCGTCAGCTTGACGTTTTCTCTCCCTGATCGGTATTTGACTGTAAAGTAAAACGAGGCCAGTTCTGCCCCCCAAACCGTTGTTCGACTGCACCAGCTTGGCTTTTCTGGTAAATTGACTCAACGGATTGTTATCCTTGAACACTTCCGTGTGGGCTCCCAGCAAATAGTGTCGAAATTTCTCGACATTCCCCACTTCAGGGCCAGTAACTCGAGCTTCATGCGCTGTACTGTTTCATTGCCCGTTCCCATGGCCTCAGTGCCCTGCTGGCATAAGCAATGACCCTTTTTTCCCATTTGGTCTTGAGAGAGCACTGCGCCCAGCCCGTCAAGGCTGGCGTCCGTCTCTAGGATAAAAGGAAGGGTAAAAATCTGCATAGCCTAACACTGGGGCAGAGGTCAGTGCTTTGTTTAGGGCATGAAAGGGGTGTGGCAGCTAGCGTCCCAATCTTCAGAGACGTTTACTATTTGGTACTCTTTCTTTTTCGCCCCTTTTCTCTTTTGAAGGTCTTGACTAACAGCTGGTTTAGGGGATTGGCTATCTTTGCAAACCCCTGGCACAAACGGCGTAATAGCTGGCAAAACCAGGAATGACCGTAGGTCACGCAGGGTTCTGGGGATCGGCCAACTTTTTACAGCTCTGATTTTGTCCTTGAAGTGGCAATTCCCTCACCCCGAAACGGTGTATCCCAAGTACTCAACCTTCATTTGGGCCAGGTGGCACTTCTTGGGATTGAGTTTCAGCCCGACCTCCCGCAGTCTATTTAAAACACTACTTGTAATCTCTGCAGTGCTCTTCAAAAGATCTGCTATAAATCAGCAGATCATCCAAGTATACGAGGAGGATCTGAAAAAGCCAGACATTCATCGTCATTGCATGAGTTTTGGAAAGTGGCTGGCCCCGTGGTGGAGAGGCCCATGGGCAAAACGTGATATTCAAAAGGCCAAAAGGCGGGGATGAACGCCGTTTTTCCCCATCCTTTGGATTTTATGGCCATTGGTGGGGAGCACTAGCCCGTCCAATGTGGAGAAAAACTTTCGCCCCCCCTAACGCATCCAAGGAATCATCAATACGGGGCAAGGGTACGCATCTGGGATGGTCTTAGCGTTCAGGCGCCTGTAGTCGACGCATAACGGATGGGATCCATCCTTCTTTCGCACGATGACCAAGGGATGATATGGACTGTTACTCCTTTGAATAATCTTTTGTCATGAGCATCTGTATGTGGTCCTTAACTCTTGTAGCTGTGTTAGGAGGTTTTTCTGCGAAAGGTGGACGCCACAGGGGCGTCATCCTTCAAATTTATACTGTGCATCACTCTTTCTGTATAGCCCAAGTCTTCATCATCTTTACAGAAGAGGTCAGCATTGGCTAGCAGGAGCCCTTTGTTTGTCGCTTCTGTTCTGTTGTACAGCCCGTTTGCTGTTTAAATCAACTGGACACTTTTGCGAATGGGTGGAGTGGACAAGCGATTCTTTTGTGTGCACATGGATCCTGTACAGCGTACTTCACCTCCCCCCTTGGTTTCAATGTCAGCCTGCACCTCATGGGACAGTGCCAGTTTCTGTGTGGCCTGAGGATGATTCCGTTTTTGTTATGTTGGCGACTTGCACAAGAAAATTGCTTCCACCATACAGGCTTAGTGTATTTCCCAACAAGGGGCCCTGAGGCAGAGCACCCGGAGCTGGGTCGACCAAACAGCTCCGTGAGTCTTTCTCCTTTTTGGGGATTCCCTATTCCTGTCGCCGTCCGGTTGGGGCGATTGACTGGGGAGGAACAAAGACAGGTTGACCTTGCCACTCTAGCTAGGCCACCGATCAATCGTGGGAGGGGCAGGGTACCCGGCGGGAGGGCCTGCCAGTACATTTTATCCCCCGAATGACTGCCTCTGGTCCCTTCGTCGTCCCCGACACACCCGCGCTTCATACAATGCCCCGCCACTGACAGTGGTTCCACTAACCTGTACATCCGCCTCAAAGTAGCCTAGGTAGGGCACCTCCAGCCGTTGGCGCTGTTATTCTTATCAGCCCGGGGGTCCACACAGCTGACGTCATTGTTCCAACAATTCTTGAATGACTTTTCTGTCATCAAGGTGACCCGTGATCCTGTGTCTACCAGTGCCCTACTCCTTCCCATTAATCTTAATGGTGGTTCTGGGTTTGGGCCCTACCAACCTACCATTGAGTCTTTTCCTCCCCACCCTTACAGTTCGACTCTTCACTGTAGAGGACGTCCGTTTCCCTGGTTCTGGGGACGTTTCGTTTCATGTGGCCCCAGCCTCCACAACGAAAACAGAGGGGTTTTCCATCCTTCCCCAAGTGGGGGACGGGGTTCGACGGGAAT
This sequence comes from Conus ventricosus, assembly GCA_018398815.1. Taxonomy (NCBI): domain Eukaryota; kingdom Metazoa; phylum Mollusca; class Gastropoda; order Neogastropoda; family Conidae; genus Conus; species Conus ventricosus. Next base: position 58,785,702 of record CM031620.1, on the reverse strand, counting down.
ATTCCTCCCCCTTTCTATTTTTCTCCCGTTGCCCTGGTTGTTTCCTCGCTGCAACCCGTTCTGCCCGTCGCTCTACCAACTTGGTTTAGTTCAATCACACTAGCTTGGGACTCGACGACGCAGTTGCTGTTGCTGCTTGGGGGGTGGGCTGGGCATGGAGTCCTCCTGTAACTCCCACTTAAAGGCAAATGCTCGTGCGTCTAGGAAACTGATGGCCCTCCATGGCCCTGGCCCTGAGCTGCTCATTGCAAACCATCCTCAGCCCTAATGAACTGGTCCCGTAAGGGCCTGTTCGTCCTGGGGCCGCTGACCCTGTGCCCCTTGCCTAGCTGTGAGGTCTTTGAACGCCTTGTTCAGCCGGTTTGCAAAATCCCTCACCTTCTCACCTGTTGCTGTTCTAAGCTGTTAAATGTCGCCAACAGCTGCTTTTACCGACCCGTTGTCCCCCTATGTGTCTGGAGAATGCTCACAGACTATCTAGTGTCCGAATGTGGTCTGGGGGATAACAGTCGAGGTCGTCCTGATGCGTCCGCTGATGGGACCTCACGAAAAAGAATTTTTCACTTTCGTCATCAAGGTTTTGGGGTCTTCCCTGCAGCTGGCAATTTTCCTGAAACTCCTGGAGTTGCCTTACCCCTCCCCTAAACGTGGGCACAACAACTTCCCTCTGCACTACCACTATCTTTTCCTCCTTGTATTTTATCTGTCTAGGTCAGTTTTAAATCACCAATCATTTGTTTCATTGCTTCCAATTGTTCTACTTCAGTTGCCGCTTCGCCATTTTGGGTGTCTTTTAAAAATGGAGAACAATTAACAACTTGAATAAAAAAAATAAACTCAGTTGGTTTTCTGAAATGAACGCTTTTTCTTTTTTCTCTCAAAGAGTTTAACTAACTATTCACAGATAGGGAAAGATAAAAAAAGAGGACACACGGAAAAATGCACTCTCTAACGACAAACATTTAAATCATGAGAACAAAAAAAGGCAGGCCAATTGTCAACAGTCAGTGGCAACAGTCCAACACTTGGCACAGATCCTGCGCAGGCGATGTCTCCTTTTCCGTGACCTGTAAGAGAGGACACTTCCCCCACCCCTGAGCAACTACAAGTCCTTCTCGTTTTGCTGAGGCCTCAACCTTTCTGCAGCGCGACGAGCTGGGCGCGCGCCCTTAGTGCCGCAGCTGGTGTTTCTCCGCGCTGTCGCCTGGTGCTGCTCCTTCAACACAGTGGACCGCGCAGGCCCCGTATTCAACAATGACAAAAAAGGACCTGTGAGGAGTCCTTGTCGTCGTGGGGTGCCGCGTCCTGAGGTCGATATGTTCCATCCTGTCGGCGACGCCATTTGTAAGACGAGGCAGGAGTTGGGGAGGAGGACGTTGACACATCAGACTTCACACCCAACACCAGCTCGTTGATCCTCTCTTTTTTATTTTAACATGGTTGGTCAAACCAACATAACCAAACCACCGACCTCAGGACAGGGTGTTTGACACACCGTTCATCTGTCCCCGGGCCCCCTTCTGGTGTGGAAACAGGCATCCTCTCAAAAATATAGTCACCAGTCCCTTTGGGCTGTAGCTAACCAGCATGAAACCCGGGTTTTTTTTTCATCAGACGAACAGGCAAGACCTCTGGTCGCCGTGAAAGCAGTGGGGAAAAAGAGCGCAGTCTGGGCGGGAGCTGGTATTAGTGCTCCAGTTCACACCCACAGCTACCACGCAGCAGAATTAGGCCCTGAGCTTCAGTAAATAACGTATTAATTAATGCTTTGTCCTTGCCATGAATAAAGATCCATTAATGTCTGGTAATTTGTGCATTCCTAAACAGAGATTATGCCAAGTAGACTGGTTATATCCCCAAAACAAACTGTTGTATTCCTACGCCTCCCGGCCATTCTAAAGACAATTCTGGAACCACCCCTAACCAGGCCCCAGAGGCGGAGACTCCTCGACAGCGGTCGGAAAATTCACTGAAATCCCTATACACTTGCACTACCCTTATCAGTCAACTACATACCAAAGAGTAAAAAATTTGCAAATAAAACGAAACATGCTTTTCAAGAGCATGAAGATTAAACATTTGCAGAAGTAAACTTCTGTCCGGCCACATTATGATAAAACCCGTTTCAAATAATTATCATTTACTCAAATTAGATGCTCTCAGACCTAAATATAATGCTTCAACGAATGAACTGTGGTTAAAACAAAAATTCAAGGGATCATTTGAGTGTGTGCCTCTCAGGGTATGCTTACCATATTCATCAGGCAGTTGTGACGGTGTTACGTTTTTTTTTGATACCCCCTGCTTTTCAAGTTACCTTGTTGTTATACGGTCCGGTTAGGTATTCAATATGAAAAGGGCAGGTTTGTGTGACTGTAAGTTCCCGCCGCGCGCGCAAGGACGCACTGGGCAGTACGCACGCACGACACGCGCGCCGCGCGCGCGACACAAAACACACACACACACAACACACAACACAAAAAAAGCTGATCGTTACTTTTTACCTCATTAAAGTTTATTTTGACTTGATTGGGCTTGACTTGACACACAACCAACACACACACACACACAACAACACACGTTCGTATATAAGCACGCTCTCTCTCTCTCTCTCTTCTCTCTCCTTCTCTCTCTCTCTCTCTCTCTCTCTTTCTCTCAATATCACTCATATGAAAAGACGTAAAATGAAGTACTCTATGTTATTTTACTTGCTTAGAATTACTACTACCCCTATACTACTACTACTATACTATACTACTACTACTACTACTATACTAGACTATATTGCTACTATTGTACTACTGACTACTACTGGAAACGCGCGCGCACGAATGCACACAATCACACCCCCCCACAACACACGGCGCGCACGCACGCACTTCTTCTCTCCTTTTTCTCTCTCTCTCTTCTCTCTCTCTTCTCTCTTAGATCTAGACACAGACATCACAAAAACACCACACACAAACACACCAACACACACCACACACACACACGCAGGCGAGGCACGCACGCACGCAACACAACACACCAACACCAACACACACACAACACCACACACACGCATGCACAACGCACGCACGCAGCACGCACGCACGCATGAACGCACGCACGCACACACCCACACACACACCACACACACACAACACAGAATCACAGACAAAAGACAGAACACCCCTTTCTCTCTTTCTCTTCTCTCTCCTCTCTCTCTCTTCTCTCTCTCTGTGTCATTGGTCAGGATGGAATTGATTTGACGAACACACGCCCTGGGTGACCTTACTACACAAGCCCCCGTTTGCCTGTGTACACATATGTTCTGAACACGTCCCCGTTTCCTACCATCCCTCCGCACACCTATATGGCTAAGCACGCACACACACACCCACACACAACACACACACACACCACACACATCACGCACCACCACCACCACCAGATACACCGCACCGCACGCACGCACGCCCCGCTGCAGCCCGACGCACACACACACACCACACACACACACACAAACACACACACACACACACCCGGATAAGACACAGACACCCCACACGTGCCAGTGTACGCACGATGCACCCCACACCACACAACGTGCGCGCGCGCGCCCACACCCCACACACACACACCCACACACACACACACACACACGGGCACGCGCGCGTGCGAACACACACCCCACACCAACACAAAACCCACACCACCACCAAATGCACGCACGCGCGCACCCACACCACACAACACACACACACACACACCACACACACACACACAACCACAACCCCGCACACACACAACACACGACGCATGGATACTGGAAATAGTACATGATACAACACGCACGCAGCACGACACACCACTTGCGTTGCATCGGAACACGAATATGTAGAATGCTACGTTTTTAGTGCAGTTTGACTGTAATATCGGATTTAATCAAGATAAATACCCATTCTTTTCTCCCCAAATCTGGAACGAACATGGAGACGGGGCCGTTGTGCCTCTCTCTCTCCCTCCCTTCTCTCTCTCCTCTCTCTCCTCTCTCCTCCTCTCCTCCTCTGTCCAGACGGGGGAAATCGTGATGGTATTGCTTAAGTGCACTAAGTTGATGTATTATTAGTCAGGCTTAACACACCAAGGTTATCCTTGCACTCATACACGCATATGCACGCTCATGCGCCACCAAACATTCACCTCTCTCTGGGAATGGGATGTCACGCATTCGTTTCTCTCCTAACACGACTGAGCACAAGAAGTACAATTTCTATGCTACTTATAATCAAACATGAAAAATCCAATTACACAAAATGAACAAATCAGCACATGAAAGATCAATACTTCCTAATCCCGGGTTATAATAAAAATGACTTCTTTACCTGGCCAGGTTTTCACACACACAACCACACTTTCACACCACACCACAGTTCTTGAAAAGTCTTTTCACGTCTTCTTCAGCGCTGCTTGATGGTGATGCCCTTGGTTGACTGGCTCCAGGTTTCAGGACTGGGTCTTTCGTGGTCGTCTCTGGGATCTCGACGTAGAACTCTTCTTCTTCGCCTCTTTCACCCACCTCTGGGTTCAATGTCAGTTTGTCTTCACCCACCTCTGGGCTTCAAACTTAGTTTTCTTCTCTTCCAGCTTGTCTTCAACCCTAAGACTTAGCTGTCTCTTCTATCTCCCAGACCACGTTTCTCTCGACCTTCTCTGTCCTACTCACTCCTCTCCTCTCTCTCTCTCTCCTCTGCCTTCTCTCTCCCTCTCCTGGTGTTGTTCTCCTCTCACGTTGTTCTCCCTCAGTTTATATAGGGAGGGACACAAAGCATTCCCCTTTGGGCCATGCCTTTGTCCATGCTGCTTCTCAAACCCCTAGTTCACAAGTACCCTGAATTCTCCATTCGCTACATTCTCCCCCACATCACATTTACACACATCCCTACTAATTGATTAGCAAACAAACACTTAGCACCAGATGGACATCGAAATTTCCGCCGACTTCGGTGGTCACTTAACACAGTAATTATCTTAAGAGGGCTACTACAACCTCCACACGCATTCAACCAGCCTGACAATAGAACCAACACAGTGACCCACGGCAATACCATCCGAACGAATCCAAGACTCCTGCTCTTCACTGACTGTTTACAAAAGAACCTCAGCTGACTGAGCATTTAGCGCTCACTTGGAGCGCGAGGTTGTAGTGGTTACATCCCTTCCCCCTTTCGCCACCGGGCAGGTCCGAACTCTCTCCTAGGTGTCATCTGTCATCTGACCACTTCGGCCTCCTTCACACAGTTCGGCCGTGTGCGATGTGTAAGGTACCCTGGTTAATTGGTCTATTACCTATTTGTATACTACGTACAACGTCCCTTTGCTTCCAAGCGTCTAATGCCTTTTGTGAGAGGTTTCACGCTCCTTGACAAATTCCCCCATCGAAGACAATGCCCTGCATTGGCTAAAACTTAACATTCAAGGAGATGAAACTCTCATAATTTTCCATTTAAACCAGTGCTAATATCGGCCTCTCATAAGCCTACTTACACCAGAGAACGCACGCAAGATGCGTCTTGCAACAAAAATTAGAGAAAAATCAATACATACACACTATCCAAGCAAATATCAACATAAAATCTGTTTGTGTGGCCATAAAACCATTATGTTTCTACGGAAATTCTCTCCCTTCTCTTCATACACGTGGCCCGCAACCAGCCACGTCACGCATACGCGACAACTGCACAAGACACACGCACCCACTACCTGACTTCTCGACCGACCATTTCATTTTGGCCAACTTTTTGGTAAGACCAGTCTGATCCCCCTTTCTGTACACACACCTTGCCTACCCCGCGGCATGTGCTGCATTGTGCACAGAAACGCCTGATATCGCCAAGGATACCGGGCCAGTAGTACTCTCGCGTCACCATCTTCTGTGTGGCCTTCTTACCGAGATGGCCGAGGCTGACGTCACATGTTTCTCCGACATCACCGCCTTTCTGCGTTGCTAGGAACGACAACCTGCTTCTTTGTTTTTTCCGAACGCGAATGAGTAAAAGTTCGGTACAATATGCCGTTGTCTAACTCGAACCGATTGTACCCTCTTTAACATTTTTCTTCTGCCCTCTGTGAGCAAACCCAACCAGTTTTCTGAGCGAGTAGTCGCCCTTTTGTTCTGCCTGTAAGTGAGTGGGGTTAGTCTCACCGGACACGCTCCAGTGCTTTCTGGAGTGTTTGACTGCCTGGGGCCTTTTCCTCACGTGGTTCCTTTTCTCTGATTCGACACAGAAGTCAGCGTCTGGGTTTTCGTACCCACGTGCTCCTGGAATGTTCCCAATTACCAAATCATACGGCGGCTTCGGAACAGCCAAAGCCTGTACACTTCCACTATAAAATGGTGTATGCAATAAACACCTGGGCCGTTTTGAATTCTGCTACTGTTCCATCTATTTGTCTACACCTCTGTGTTTTACCTGTGAATTGTCCCTTCTCAACCAGGGATTCCTTCACCATAACACCAGTGCACCCAGAGTCTCTAATGACATTAACCACATTGTCCCTACTCTGCCTTTGTGCACATCCATGTTATCGCCTGAATCTGTGAACACACAGCACAATCCAGACAAAATAACACTGTCATCTTTTCCATTTTCTACCTGCCTCTCACTTGGCCTGACCCTCATTGCTGCAGCTTTCTGGGGCTTAAATCTGCAGTCTCTAGCCAAGTGTCCTGTCTTATCGCACAGAAAACAGGTACGCTCATTCCTAGCCACGTGGCTATTGGTTTTCACCCTTGTTTGCTCACGTGACGCCGTGGGCCTACGGGTGTGTACTACTGACTCATTATGTGAGTCATGTGTTGGCCTGCTATCCTCTGAATATGCCTCCAGGCCCTCTTCTGTTGAGGCAAGTCGCGCCTCGCTTCTCGGTAAACCTCTGCTGCTTCAAGGACTTCAGCTATTGTCACAACACCCCTTTCCTTGAGGTGTATTGTGAGGCCCGGCCCACAACCGTCAAGTACCTGTTCTTTCATCACCAGTGTCTTGAGGCCTTCAAAATCACAGTCCACTTCACTCAGTTCTATCCACTTGTTTAAAGTAATGATCTAGTCTAACTCCGAACTGTGTGTATGTCTCACCCTGTTCGATTCTCGCCTCGCGAAACTTACGCCTAAAACCTTCTTCAGTCAAATCATACGCCTTTAGTACTGCTTGTTTCACCTTGTCAAAATCCCTCTGATCACCTTTGGGTAAGGTGGAAACGGTGTGTAAACGCACGACCTGTCAACAAGGCAGACAGGTTTATTGCCCAGTCATCTTCGGGCCAGCCCTCGTGCTCGGCAACGATTGAAACCGACTGATATAGGCATAGATCGAATCAGTTTCTTCTCTGAACAGTGGGAGTTTAGGTCTAGGTGCACAACTTAGTCTGCGGCCTACTGACTCAGAACTGGTGTCTATTTCACTACGATTTTCAGATTTTATTCTTTCCAACTCAATTTGTTTGGCTAAAATCTCTGATTCCGCTTCTGCTCTTGCCCTGGCAGCTGTCTCTGCATCTGCTCTAGCTCTGGCAGCTGCACTCTCTGCATCTGCTCTAGCTCTCTCTGCATCTGCTCTCGCTTTGGCTGCTGCACACTCTGCATCTGCTTTGCTCTGGCAGCTGCACTCTCTGCATCTGCTTTAGCCTTTGACTCAGTGGTTTCTGCCTCTATACGTTCCTTTTCAAATGTCCTCCTTTCAGCCCTTTCATCTCTCTCAGTCTTCTGCTGAGTTTCAATGAATCTACGCAGTTCATCCCTGTATAGCCTAGTTTCTCCCTAAACTAATCAGTTTCTCAATGGGAGTAAAACTTTCTTCAGCCATTTTCTTTTCTTATATGTTTTAGCACCACTAAAACAGTTATGCTTATAAACCCAGTAAAAGTTGGTACACAGTTTATCTACTAAACGTTACGAGTACACCAGCCAATGGTAGTGTTCCTAACACAAAGGAGCCTTAATCTTAAACCACAGCTTTTGTGAGAGTTAAGACTAGAACCTCGTTCTTTGTTTCTCTGAACGACCTTTGATTAATACAACCCCCTACACACAAGTCAACACTCAACACTCAAAGAACTAAAGGAAATAATTAGAAGAGCTAATTACAATTGCCTTTAGTGGACGCTTCGCCCAGTACTACTCTAGTACTCACTTTGTTTCCCTCCTGAAACTAATTTGGGCCATGCAATCTGGCAGGCTCGTCACTTTGTCCAGGACGGGGGAAATCGTGATGGTATTGCTTAAGTGCACTAAGTTGATGTATTATTAGTCAGGCTTAACACACCAAGGTTATCATTGCACTCATACACGCATATGCACGCTCATGCGCCCACCAAACATTCACCTCTCTCTGGGAATGGGATGTCACGCATTCGTTTCTCTCCTAACACGACTGAGCACAAGAAGTACAATTTCTATGCTACTTATAATCAAACATGAAAAATCCAATTACACAAAATGAACAAATCAGCACATGAAAGATCAATACTTCCTAATCCCGGGTTATAATAAAAATGACTTCTTACCTGGCCAGGTTTTCACACACACAACCACGCTTTCACACCACACCACAGTTCTTGAAAAAGTCTTTTCACGTCTTCTTCAGCACTGCTTGATGGTAATGCCTTGGTTGACTGGCTCCAGGTTTCAGGACTGGGTCTTCGTGGTCGTCTCTGGGATCTCGACGTAGAACTCTTCTTCTTCGCCTCTTTCACCCCTCTGGGTTCAATGTCAGTTTGTCTGTCTTCACCCACCTCTGGGCTTCAAACTTAGTTTTCTTCTCTTCCAGCTTGTCTTCAACCCTAAGACTTAGCTGTCTCTTCTATCTCCCAGACCACGTTTCTCTCGACCCTTCTCTGTCCTACTCACTCCTCTCCTCTCTCTCTCTCCTCTGCCTTCTCTCTCCCTCTCCTGGTGTTGTTCTCCTCTCACGTTGTTCTCCCTCAGTTTATATAGGGAGGGACACAAAGCATTCCCTTTGGGCCATGCCTTTGTCCATGCTGCTTCTCAAACCCTAGTTCACAGTACCCTGAATTCTCCATTTGCTACATTCTCCCCCACATCAGCATTTACACACATCCCTACCTAATTGATTAGCAAACAAACACTTAGCACCAGATGGACATCGAAATTTCCCGCCGACTTCGGTGGTCACTTAACACAGTAATTATCTTAAGGAGGGCTACTACAACCTCCACACGCATTCAACCAGCCTGACAATAGAACCAACACAGTGACCCACGGCAATACCATCCGAACGAATCCAAGACTCCTGCTCTTCACTGACTGTTTACAAAAGAACCTCAGCTGACTGAGCATTTAGCGCTCACTTGGAGCGCCGAGGTCGTAGTGGTTACATCCCTTCCCCTTTCGCCACCGGGCAGGTCCGAACTCTCTCCTAGGTGTCATCTGTCATCTGACCACTTCGGCCTCCTTCACACAGTTCGGCCGTGTGCGATGGGTAAGGTACCCTGGTTAATTGGTCTATTACCTTATTTGTATACTACGTATCTATACTTCCAAGCGTCTAATTGCCTTTTGTGAGAGGTTTCACGCTCCTTGACACTCTCTCTTTCTCTCTCTCTCTCTCTTACCCATCTCTCTCTCTCTCTCTCTCTCTCTTTCTCTCTCTTCTCTCTGTGGTATATTTGATGAAAGGTTTTGATGTTACTGATCGCAGTCTTTCTCTGAAAAAAACAGAAGTGTAACTTTTTCGACAGTTTGCTTGAACTCCTGTCTTCATTTCTTTCAGATAGAAAGCAAACAGTATCAGTAAATGCGTCTGTATGTCCTATGTTGTCAATTAGTCACGGTGTGCCTCAAGTGAAAGCACTGGGACCTATCTTATTACCCCCCCCCCCCCAGCTATCTGTCTATAGACATGTAAACATAATGTATGTATGTAGGTAGATATATATATATAATTGGCGATTGTCTTCCCCTTGGAGACTATAAGCTTGCTGAAGGCTCATTTTGAGAAGCATTTATTTTATTTTTCCCATTCACCCACTCAAGCACATACTGTTAGTTAGGCAGAATTATCTACCACTGCAGATATATAATAATAATGAATACTTATATAGCGCCCATTCTCGGCTAGAGGCCAAGCTCTAAGCGCTTTACAATAAACTTCGTTTACACAACGGGCTGCCTACCTGGGTAGTGCCGACTGAAGAGCTGCCATCTGGCGCTTCATTCAGTCGTTTCCCGTGTCATCCAGTCAGTATCGTTCAATATCGATCACTCATTTTCCTTCCTTCCTTCATTCTTTCCATTTCTCACGCAGGGTGCATGCTATGTGTAACGTGTCATCCATACCCAAAGGCCAAACTGGCCTACTCTTCCGAAAGTTGGTGATGGGATTTGACGTGTGCGCAAGATGTTGTGCGTGCGTTCACACACGGAACCTCGGTTTATAGTCTCATTCGAAGGACTGTATGGGAAATGGAGTCAGAACCAATGTTAACTCCGAGGGAAAAATCCCCCTGTACCGAAACGGCCCAGCGGAGATTCGAACCTATTCTTCCCCCAACCACTCCTCCACCAACCCACCAACCCCCCCCCCCCCCCCCCACCCTCACCGCCACCAACTACCTTCCCCCCACTTGCTTTTGACATCTGTGACATTATGCGTAAGAGAGAGAGGGAAAAGAGAGAGACTTCGGGCCTCATTTCCCCACCCCCTTCCTTCCCCTCCCCGAGAGAGAGAGAGAGAGAGAGAGAGAGAGAGAGAGAGAGAGAGAGAGAGAGAGAGAGGGCGTGGCTGTGACAGAACTGAGTGGGTGGGCAGTGGAGGGAAGGAGGGGGGGGGGGGGGGGGGGGGGGGGGGGGGGCGAGCGAATCAGGGGTTTTTTTTGCCATAGTGGAGGAGTATGGAGTTAGCAACTCATATAATATTTTTCAAATCTGGATGTTATTAAAGATCCGTCGGCTAAAAATTTTCCCGAAAGCTTCCTACATTTCAACTATCAGTTACTTGTTTAAATTTTAAGTGTTGTGTGTGTGTGGTGTGCGTGTGCGGTGTGGCGCGCGCGCTGTTGTTCCCGAAAAAAAACCGTTCCAGCGGAAAGTGAAATTGTGGGCCTATCCTTGTTTACGTCCGTATTTCACATTGCGCTGGGGGAACCCTAATTTTTTCTTTTTTTTAACTGAAACCTAAAACGAAGTCCAACACAGTTTTTGAAAAAAATTACTTTTTTTCTTTGCTCTTTAAAACGCGGTAAGGGAAACGCTGGTTGGTTTAGTCATGATTGAGTGCAGTTTCCACAACCTACATCACTCCGCTAAGTTTTGAGACCACATGCCAGATTTCAAGGGGATGGAAAAATGTTTTAAAAACTAAGATGAAAAATTCAAAAGAGGGTCTCGTGGCGTGACTGCAGATGTTGCCCAAACCTTTTCCCAACGCGCTGGTCGGCCTTGTTTAAACCCTACCAAACTTGGGCGGGGGCCCATTATATCTTGTTGTGGGGTGGGGAGTGTGGCCCCACACGGGTTTGTGTGTGTGTTGGTGTGGGGGTGTGGGTGTTGTGTTGTGGGTGGTGGGGGCTGAGTGGAGGCCGGGGCCCATGCGATCGCGAGTAGGTGTGTGTGTGTGTGGGGTGGTGGTGGGGGGTGTGGGGGTTGTGGGGGGGGGGGTGGACGGTGGGTTGGGGGGGTTACTCGGGGGCGGGGAGTGCTCCTGCGCTTACGCCTGACTGAGTAACATATAGGCCTATATGTGTCGTGTCGCATCACATTCATGTGCACGTCGTGTTCTGTTGGGGCCCCCGGCATGGTGGGGAAAGGGTTGTGTGTATGGTGTTGTGCCGTATGGGGCCATGGTGTGATGTTGTGTGCATCAGGCAAGTGCATGGTGGCGGTAAACAGACCCATGCCATGGGGTGTTGGGGGTTTGTGGTATTCGCGCGTGTGTGTGTGTGGTGGGGTTTGCTGCCCCTTTTAAATTGGTGTGGAAAGAATTTCAGACGAAACTTAGTCAAAACAAAAACAATAGTAAAAAATGGCAGCAGCACCCGCGAAAACACCATATACATAAAAAGCAACAAAAACAACAACAACAACACCCCCCCCCCCCTACCCACACCAATGCACACACCCCAAAAACAGTTCGCACGCACGCGTGAACACACACACATCAAACATACGCCGGGGGCGCGCGCGCAGCTGTGGACCCTCAATTTACCACCGCTTGCTCCCCATGACACTCACCACCGCACATACATCTACAGTACGCGGGGGGCCCCCTGAGAGATTAAAAGTCTTATCCCCAGTTGACTGCATTTGATCGTTTGTGTCTGTTATTGGAAAGGCCCAGTAGGGGTTTGCCCCAATCGCTGAGAGCTTCCAGTGTTGGTCTTGAGTTTATTTAGTATTTGTTTGTTTGGAATTTTTTCTTGCTCTTTTTTTAAAGTCTGGAGTGGGGCCCTCCCTCAATCTAAAGATGGCGTATGGAGTAGGGGCTTTGGCTTGTTTTAGATGATTCTTTAGATGCTTTTTCAATCAAATATGACCCTTTACCCCTTTACCCTGAAATTCCCCCAGTCATTCTTTTTTCTTAATTGGGTCCTTTTGGCAGAAGATAAAGGGGCAAGTTTCAAAAAAGATTTGATGAAAATTTTTAAAACCATTACGGTACAACATGAAACAGAGAATGTTATTAGTTACAGGTGGTTTTTCTTATGCAAGGGCCAGACCTTTCCCTTAATAAACAGCATTTTTGAACACGGTCTAAACATTGTCAAAAATGAGGGTAGTAAATCCAGGTATAAAAACTTTATCCCTGCTTCATTAAATGTTTGAGAATAATAACACTTGAATATTTTCAGATGATAAATTTTGCTTTAAAGAAATTATTATTTTTTTTAATAGAGCGACGTTCCATGAAGGATTTTTATGTTAGTTTTTTTCTTTTTCTTCTTCGTAAAAATGAGTGTCCAATATCGTGTTTTTTTTTTTTTTTTTTTTTTACCCTTTTTTTTTTTTAATCATGTCTAAAAAGGTTTTGGAAATAGAAAAGTGGAAAATAAACCCCCGGGGAAAAAAGGGAAAACAAAGGGCGGGGTCTCCCCCCAAAATTCTTCCAACCCCCCCCCCCCCCCCCCCCCCACAAAGTAGCCTGTTTTTTTTTCCCAAAAAATCCAATTTTTCAACCCATATTTTTTTCAACAAAATTTGCCCCTTTATCCTAAAAGAAAAAGGGAAGAAGGGGGAAAACCAAAGCCAGGAGGGGGCATGAAAGCGGCGGAGGGGGCACCACGGTGCGTGTGGTGGTGCATGCTGCGCGCGGCGCAAAGTGGTGTGTGTGTTGGGGTGTGTGTGTGTGTGTGGGGTGTGTGTGTGTGGGGGTGTGTGTTGTGTGTTTTTATGTTTAACGCTGTTCACTAACAGTAAAATTTTAGACGAGGGAAAGGAGGGGGGGAAGGGGAAGGGTGGGAAGAGGGGGAAAGGGGAGTTGATGCAGTTGATTTGATATGAACGTGGCCTAGTTGTGTGTGGGGGTAATTCGGGGTGTGTACAAAGCTTAAATGTAATTATTGATAAGGAAATGGGTAAAAGTTACAAAATTTTTCCAACAATGGGGATCAAGCTAGGACATATGAAAATCGTGAGGATCTACCCAAAAATGAAAAAAAAAGAACAAAAAGCTTTAAACCTTCAACACGAATTGCAAATAACACACTAAGAAAGCTACAGCCAAACATGCTTTGCATTCAAAAAAAAAAAAAAATTAATATTTACATATATTAAAAATTTTTGCATGGTGTTTGGGGATTGTGTGGTGTGTGGGACATGGTGTGTTGTGTGTGGTGTTGTGTGGTGAATGTGGCCCCGGGGCGCGTGCGCGTGGCGCGAGGCGTCATGTACGGATGCATTTCCTGTGCGTTTTGTGCGTGCTGCGTTCTTGCATCCCAATTTTTTGTACGTGCGTGATGTGTATACGCTCGGGGGGGGGGTGTGTGTGTGTGTGGGGTGGTGTGTGTGTGTGTGTGTGTGTGAACACACGAACCCTTTCATGTAAGTGTGGCAGTTTCGCCAATTTCAAACGTTGGGTGCCCAAACACCTTTCCCCCCCCCCCCAAAAACACACCAAAACCAAAACAAAACACACCAAAAAAACAAAAACACAAAAACCCCCCCCCCAAAAAACACCACCAAAACACACAAAAACAACCACCAACCACAAAAAAAAAGGGGGAGAGAAAGAGAGAGAGATATGATGATAATTTTTATTTCCCGGGAAAAAGAAAGCAAACACATGCTTTTTTCATCCGGCCTTGTCCCCCAAAAAGAAAAGAGAGAGAGAGAGAGAGAGGGAGAGGGTATGTATTTTTAGTGTGTGGGACGGGGTAAAGGGCCCTTTGAAGTTTTGGACGCATTTTATGAAAAGATACTTTAAGGAAACTACTCTACTTTTATTTTACAGTAAAACAATTTTGGAGCAAATACCCCGCATTGGGCGGTGGGAGTCCTATCCCGGAGTTTTAAAAAAGAAAAATTTGAATCTTCATCCTTGCGTGTTTCTTGCCTTTTTATATAAGAAAGTAAACAAATTTGAAAAGTAAAAAAAAAAGAAAAAAATTACCACAGCAGCAAAGTTTTAGCAGTACGCTATTTTAAAGATGGGGGATACATAAACGCTATCGTGGATGCAAAAATGTTTTAACAACAAAAAAAGAGTAGATGACCAAAAAGGGAAAAAAAAATCCACAAGGTGTTGAGCTTTTTTTTTTTTTTTTTAAATTTTTTTTTTTCCTTATAACCTTGGCAAAGGGATGCACTGCCCAAAGATTTAAAAAAAAAAATTTCAGGGGCAGTCATTGGCACCGGCTCAGCGGGGGCGTTTCATGGATTGGGATACCCTTCCCTTGCCTTGGGCTCTGTAGCCCTTTTTTAGGTGGTCCGAAGGTGTGGCGCTATTATAGAGCACAATGAATCAACATTTCTTGAAAAAGTCTTGTTTAAAATATTCCGACTTTTAAAAAGAAAGTATTGAAGGTTCGTTGTTACAATTTTCAAAGTTTAAGTTCCCGTGTTGGAACCAAAAGGTGGGGCCAGATTTGTAGCTTGGATGGGCTCTTTCGTCCCCGGTAAAGGATGAAAACATATTTGTTTACTGTACGATGACAATTGTTTTTAATTTTTCACCCTTTTTTGTGCTTTTTTTTCCCCCCTTTAGAAGGAGGGATGCGGTTTTTTTTGGCGGCCTTTGTGATAGGGACAGCACCCTCACCACGCCCCCATAGTCTTCATTATTTTCTGTGTTGGGGGAAATTTTTAAAATTTGAAACAATCTGTATTTGCAAAAAAAAATGAAAATTTTGATGTTTTTTCTTGAGTTGGTCATTTTCATAAATGCCTCTTTTTTTTTACTATTTAAACTGTTTAAAACAACTAAACTATTTGTATGCTTTTATTGCAGACCCTTTAAAGGTAAATCTGATGATTTTTGTACAAGATGTCTTTTTATTTTAAGAATTTTATTTACTTGATACTTAAATGATTTCCCCCCCCCCCCCCCCCCCTGCTTTTTTATGTTGTTTCTTATTCATTGCCAGAAAAGTAAATGTTTGTTTTTTGTATCCCCGAAATTCTGTATGTGCTTGCTTTCTTTTCTCCCATTTCCAGTGTGGGGAAAAAACGCCCCAACACTGAAGCAAAGAACAGCTCAGTCAGGGAAATCGATGTGCGCAGTGAAAGAGGTCTGCTGTGCATTTCCCATCATATCATCCCGTACTAAAGAAGTGGGCCCCATGAAAGGGGCCCAAAACAACCGGTGCATAAATCGTTGTGGCTTACAAAAGTCCCATGTCGAAGTAAAACTGTTGCACAGTTTTTACGTTGTATGTGGGATCAGCACAAGTTCGATCCTACATTCGGTCTGAAGCCTTTGTTCTTGTTTCTGATACCTGGAGGAAGGGGGAGTGGGGGTTTTGGGGAGGTGGGGTGGGTGTGAGGTATGGGGTGAGGATGAATATGCAGATGAATCGATGCCCAAAGTTTGATTCAGAGAAGGTGATAATTTCAGGAAATTGGTATATTTCATTACAAACCATGTTTCTCTGTGCATGGCAGGGATGGGAGACGTGGATTCCATGGCTCAGAAATCAGCACGCCCAACATCGATGCTCTCGCCTACAGTGGTATCATCCTCAACAACTATTATGTGTCCCCATCTGCTCTCCCACCCGCAGTCCCTGTGATGACTGGAAGACACCCCATACACACGGTCGGTTGCTGCACATTGTGTTACATCTTACATCATGCACATTAGTTCGTGAATACTGGGTACATCTGCCTAATCTGTTAAAACTGTACAAATTGGGGTGAATACGGGGTTTACATCTGCCTAAACCTGTTACACTGTACACATTGAGTGAATAATGGGTACATCTGCCTAATTATGTTACACTGTACACATTGAGTGAATACTGGGTACATCTGCCTAAATATGTGTACACTGTACACATTGAGTGAATGCTGGGTACATCTGCCTAAATCTGTGACACTGTACAAATTGAGTGAATACTGGGTACATCTGCCTAAATATGATACACTGTACAAAAATGAGTGAATACTGGGTACATCTGCCTACATCTGTTACACTGTACAATTGAGTGAATACTGGGTACATCTGCCTAAATATGTTAACACTGTACAATTGAGTGGATATTAGGTACATCTGCCTAAATATGTTAATGCTGTACAAATTGAGTAAATACTGGGTACATCTGCCTAAATATGTTAACACTTACAAATTGAGTGGATATTAGGTACATCTGCCTAAATATATGCTAATACTGTTTAAATTTGAGTGGAATACTGGGTACTTTCTGCCCAAAATACTGGGTACATCTGCCCCAAAATGCTACACTGTACAAATTGAGTTGATACCAGTTGGGTACATCTGTCTAAATCTGCTACACTGTTCAAATCAAGTTGATACTGTTTACATCTGCCTAAATCTGTTACACTGTACAAATTGAGTGAATACTGGGTACATCTGCCTAAACCTGTTACACTGTACACATTGAGTGAATAATGGGTACATCTGCCTAAATATGTTACACTGTACACATTGAGTGAATACTGGGTACATCTGCCTAAATATGTGACACTGTACACATTGAGTGAATGCTGGGTACATCTGCCTAAATCTGTGACACTGTACAAATTGAGGGGAAATACTGGGTACATCTGCCTAAATATGATACACTGTATAAAATGAGTGAATACTGGGTACATCTGCCTACATCTGTTACACTGTACAAATTGAGTGAATACTGGGTACATCTGCCTAAATATGTTAACACTGTACAAATTGAGTGGATATTAGGTACACTGCCTAAATATGTTAATGCTGTACAAATTGAGTAAATACTGGGTACATCTGCCTAAATATGTTAACACTGTACAAATTGAGTGGATATTAGGTACATCTGCCTAAATATGCTAATCTGTATAAATTGAGTGAATACTGGGTACATCTGCCCAAAATACTGGGTACATCTCCCCCAAAAATGCTACACTGTACAAATTGAGTTGATACCAGTTGGGTACATCTGTCTAAATCTGCTACACTGTTCAAATCAAGTTGATACTGGGTACATCTGCCTAAATCTGTTTACACTGTACAAATTGAGTGAATACGGGGTACATCTGCCTAAACCTGTTACACTGTATAAATTGAGTTGATACTGGCTACATCTGCCTAAAATGTGTTAACACTGTACAAATTGGTCTCTATCTGTCTTACACAGTAGTAGCCAAAAGGCAAGTGCAAAAAACACAAATACGATGCACAGTAAGGTTCATGGACATGGGATAATTCACAGGGGTTCTGGTATTTTTAGTTTGCAAACTTTTCACCACAACAGGTTTGTACATCTCAGTGACCTGAAGTCTTTTTTGTTGTTGTTATCTGTGTGCGACTACCGAATATCCCAGTGTTTGCCTAATTGCAGTCACAAACAACACAAACACAGGCTAGCAGTGGTTGGCCTGACACAATTGTGAAGAATTAAAAGTGCGAAATCGCGACATTTTGGTGGAAGTATCATGATGTCTTTCTGCCATCCTTTTGCTACCAAGTCACAAACTTATTGGTGATGTGTTATTGGAACCTTACCGATTCTTTGGGATGCAGTATTTAGCCTGCTATTTACATCAGGTACATTCTACCAAAGTGCCTATGTAGATTGTAAACCTAGTTGTCTTTGACTCCGACCTTGGTATGTCATCACAATGATTGGCACCTAACCCTGCCCCCCCCCCCCCTTTCTCTCCCTCTTAATCTCTCTCCCCTCTCTCTCTCTTCTCTCTTTCTCTCTCACTCTCTCTCTGTGACTCATTCTCACTCTCTCTCTCTTTCTGGTATGAAATAGTATCTGTCATAAAAATGGATGGTCCTGGTTGTGTACTTGTATTTATAAATGGTATACATAGTGGTTGATTAGTGGTCATCTGTCTGACATTTTGCCCAGTACATTTACATCTTTCTTGAGCAAAAAGGGGGAAAAAAAAGTGCAATGGTACATGGAGCAGATCTCTTGCATTTTATTCTACTCATGCTGTATAAGTATGAAACTATTTCAGCTCACATGTAGTTATAGGTGGGGCAAGTCTGTCAGATATGTAGTAATACATAGAGCAAGCATGCAGTTGTTATTGTTGTTATTGTTGTCGTACCCTGGCTAAAAGTCTCCAGGGATCATCCAAACAGCTAAAGTATTTGAACACAAATGGTACAAATTGCATCAGCTGGGGATGAGAACATTATGTGTGTGACGGTTTTTGATCACACTGCCACATAGGCAGCCACACTCCGACTTCAGGGGATTTTGGAAACTGATAATGTTATGCTAGGAGCTTGTCATAACTGAAGACAATCCCCGCATAACAATGCAGAGCATAACAGCATTTGATGTAGCCTTGGTGTTCTAGATGTCAATTGGCCTGACACAGCATAACAACATGTTGATGTAGCCTTGGTGTTGTAGCCTATGTCAATTGGCATGACACAGCATAAACATGTTGATGTAGCCTTGGTGTTGTAGCCTATGTCAATTGGCCTGACACAGCATAACAACGTTTGATGTAGCCTTGGTGTTGTAGCCTATGTCAATTGGCCTGACACAGCATAACAACATGTTGATGTAGCCTTGGGTTGTAGCCTATGTCAATTGGCCTGACACAGCATAAACATGTTGATTACCTGGTGTTTACCTAGTATTGGCCTGACACAGATAACAACGTTATGTAGCCTTGGTGTTGTAGCCTATGTCAATTGGCCTGGACACAGCATAACAACTTTGATGTAGCCTTGTGTTGATTGTCCGCAACCGTTTTGTAGT